>JAVQJL010098918.1:0-14076 GCA_036024295.1 Nannoperca obscura
CATAGAACCATGATTGAAAACAACAAGATGTCTCATCAGACTTGTAAGGGCTGGTGATGAATCACAAGTGCTATAAGTACATTGCTGCCAATGGCAGAATCAAAAGAGCATTAAATCTAAGAACAGATGATCTTTGTACATTATTAAATACAATACATTCAAACTAGAAATACCATTCCACTATAGAATTGTGCAATATGCTATACTGTTTGGCTTTAACTTCAAATTATCATCATGATGGTAATTTCTCTTCCTGCCATAGGGGAACGTAGGTTACTACAACATGCTGGTGTGGGGGTGTGGCGTATGAAATGCAATATGAAACACGGTGTATTAAAGATGCAATCATTTGTGGTGGTGAGCAGACATTTGTTCTTAGGCTTTCAAACAAAAACCAAAATGAAAACACAGGTCTGACAGTATGCCAGAGAACAAACTGTGGAGAAAGATTAACATAGATATTTCAATAAGGAGAGATCAATTGGAAATGTAAAACAATATATATTGAGACTCCCATCAATGTGAAGCATAGGCATAAAGCACGTGCCCATATAAACATAGGAGATGGGACAGGATCTCCTGGGAGCCTAGATGCTGGTGGTGGTGAAGTAAAGCCAGCAGATGGTTGATGCGGTGATGCGGAGGTGGTCTGAAAGACAGATTGACAGAATTACAATGAGATTTAAAGAACAACATCCAGGGACTGACAGAAAGATACGTCAAATGCGGTGATGTCGGAATTGTAAATGCAAGGATTTGATAGCATGTGAAAGCGGAAGTGAGGAAATAGCAGATGTTCATCCATAGAGGAATAAAGGCAGAATGTGAGGGACATGATCTTCCTTATTGAACTTTCGCCAAGCTTCCTTAAAATGTGACATGTTTACAGATACTATTGAATTTGATCATTGTGTAAGCAAAATTCGGGAATATTTTCTAGATTTTTTTCAGGAGAGTCCCAAAAAGTTAACATCTCCTTTTTTTAAGCATGTTTTGTGTTATGTGCCTTAACCATTCAGCTACGAGGATGCCTCGAGCTTCCCTAATTTAACGTTTGCTTCCGTTCCCCTTATAACCACTGAGTGAGTAAAAATGGTGTGGGTTTTACCCGTTTAATAAAAGTAACCTAGTAGTGCTACTAAGATTTTAACCTATATTTGGCTTCATTAATGTGGCTGTTCTCACCTAGGAGCAAGAGCAATCTGCACCATTGTCAGATTGAATCTCGAATACATTTTAGCAGACAAACTATCTTATCAAATATAATGTAGTATGATAAACAGACCAGTGCCTGGATTTAAGTTCAATATTGCTAAGTGTTGCAGGAAAGTTAATAGTAGAACAAGAGCTCAGCAGTTCAGATGTAATTATAAAATAGAAAAGCAAGCGGACACATAAATCCATTGCTTTGAGTTAAAATATTTATTTTAATTAATAGCTAAACATTTGGGAAATATGCTAATTCACTTTCTTGAGGAGAGTTCGATCAGAATATCAATACCAAACTCAAATATGTAGCTTCAGCCCACCGCTGGTTAGCTTAGCTTAGCATAAAGACTGGAAACAGGGGGAAACAACTAGCATGGCTCTGAGCCAACACGCCCGAGGAGCCTGGAAGTAGCTCACCTGAATGGAATGCAGTCGTAATGCTATCAGTCACACTTGTGATTTTCATGTTATGACAAGTCAAAATGTCTTGTGAAAAAGGCCTATTGATTTTTTCCATTAAGGCAATATTACAGGAGGATAATCATGCATGCAATCAGTGCATATGGGCTGAGTGTCAATATAAAATATTATCCTCTACTGGAGACCTGAGTTTACACAAATTTCATTCAGCACTTAACACTCGCCTGTGCTCACAAACATCTCAAGTTTATTTTGTCAGACAAAATATTGCATGCAGTTTCACCAATTAACTATATTGAGTTGGTAGTGTAATGTGCGCACAAGCTCTGTGGGCCTAGTCACTCTCCACACAAAATGAACAATGTCTGCAATAAACATTTGTGATGCTAGTGTATTTGTACTTAGAAGAGAATCTTAGTTTTAGTGTCTTTCACTTTACGCTTGACATAATTGTAAATGCATATCAGTGTTCTGGCCATGTCAGCCTCTTTGTCTTTGTCATCAGGACAGAGTGCCGTTTGTGGTGCCAGAGCGCGTTCCCTGGAGGATGATGTACAGCACTCTCAACTGTAAATTCACTTCTGAGGTCCAGACGCAGCACAATCTGGACCAATACAACCAGCATTTCTTGGCCCAGAAGATATTCGACAAGCCTGACTTTTCAGACGACTTCAGCAACATGCTGGTTTCCTGGAGCCAGTTTAATAAGGTAAAAACAGGTGTATGTCCTCTCGCACAGACACACAAAGACATATACTCAAACATCACAGTGCCGGTCAATCTTACAGGATGTTCTCCCGGGTCGACCATTCACTTTCTGGCAGTGGTTTGAGGGAGTGATGGAACTGACCAAGAAGCACCTGAAGACCTACTGGAGCGAAGGGTGAGGAGACTCACCTGCTATTTCAATAGTAAATATTGGCAACCTGCTACAGTCTGACAAGGGTTTGCAATGTTTTGCTCCACTAGGCTGATATTTGGTTTCATTGGGAAGCAGCATCTACACCTGATTCTCAAAGACAGGCCCAACGGGACGTTCTTGCTTCGCTTTAGTGACTCTGAGATCGGAGGCATCACCATTGCATATGTGTCTGCCACTGACAGTAAGTGTTGATGTGGCCCCAGTTTTGAGTTGGACTGTGTTTAGTTACATATTATTCACCACAAATTCCTCTGTTTACTGTTTGTGCTATGATGATGCTAAGGTGCACCCCGTAAATTCAGTGTTGACGTGGTGATGAGGGTTATCTTTTATATTTGTTATTTTTATGTGAAAGAATTTCAGGACTTAATTTTTATAATTCCCATGTAATGCTTTAACACCCTCCCCCACTGGTCCTCCTACATGAAAACAAATAGACTATTATATTTATACCCTTGCGATACATTTGGACTCGCAGCTATGGAGCACCTGAGAGGTCACGGTGGAATTGTTTTTTCTGAAATTATTTTGCATCCTCTTGCAATACATTTTGCATTATCTCTGATCCACATAGACAGGCTGAGCTGTATTATGATATAGTATTATGAATTATGTAGTAGACTGCCGCTGGTTGTGACCACAGCGAAAGTTGGCGCACCCTCGACTGTGGCTGCTCAGCTGTAAGTCTGTATTATTGCAGCTAGATAGATAACTCATGGAGCTAGTTAACTGAGCTTCCAAGCTGATCAAGACAGGCTGAAGCTGTGATTATGACTATAGCTCTTGGATAATAGAGCTTTGGCTACTGCAGCTAATGTGGCTGAAGCCATGGCTGTGCTTTGGTTGTTATGATTTTGGTTGTGACACGTTAGTTTATAATGGTGCGCAAAATTTGTTGCAAGGGAACCAAAAGTAGTTCTGAATGTTTTGGGGGGTATTGATAATAATGATACACACAAACGCACTGATGCATCAAACTTTTTTTCCCCCGCCTAGATGGGGGACAGAAAATCCAGAACATCCAGCCCTTCACCAAGAGAGATCTTGAGATCCGTAACCTTGGTGACCGCATCCGGGACATCAGCCATATAACACACCTGTATCCTGAATTTCCTAAACATGAAGTTTTCAAAAAATTCTACACAGGTAGTCATCTCCATGCACAGAGTCACCTTTATGTTCTATATAAGAGTTGGTCTTGACCTGCTCTATACAAAAAAGTGCCCTGAGATAACTTTGTTATGATATGGTGCTATATAAATTAAACTGAATTGAATTAATTGTTCTGATGTTCAAGTGAGAACAGACAACTCACAGATGAAGTTCTTTTTTCTCTATTATTTGAAACAGAGCCTCAAGCGTCACCCATCGGGGGCTATATCCCTGTGTCTCTTCATACTAAAGTCGGCATGTAAGGAATTATTACTATTACAAATAAACCATGCTATTTGGTGCACTTAAAGTAAAGCCATTGTGAACATGTTGTGTTTGTGTGTGTGTACACAGGGAAGCTAGCTCAGCCGCACCCCCAAATCCACGTATGGCACCTCTCCCTGTGTAAGTATAACTTTCCATATCACCAACTCACTTCCTGTCATTCATATTCCCTGGTGCTGTCCTTTACCAGCCAACGACCAATCCCCTACCACTAGCAGCATTTGCACTATGTTTATGTTTGCACATTTATGTTGGATAGTCATGTCCATCATGCCAACAGGAACCATTGAGATAGTTAATTAAATGATGAATAATTTGTAAAGCTGAGACAAAACATGTGAGAAATGTAGGAGGCACTTTGCCTGTATAAAATTAGAAATGCTAAAGTACTACCTTTGCAAGTCAAATACACCAATGACATTTATGTTATTAAAAGTAAAAGATGTTATACTTAATAACTCCAAATGCTCCAATACTCTCAAATTCTCCTGAAGCAGCCTCAATGATATATAATATACTTGTCTGATATGTTTGACAACATTGTGTATTTGTTAGTGTCTCACTAAAGTTATGTATTAAGTGAACTATTTCAGTCAAGTTTATATATTTTTGCACCTACAGCATGAAATATTTGGCATCTTAAAACTTTTAAATCTCGACCAAAATTAAAAATACAGTTCTGGTTTAAACATTGCTTGTCTGCATAGCAGTAGACACTTAGTTTTCAATGATGGACCTGCAAAGTTGTTTAGGAATTAAAGTCTTTGGTTAAATTATTTCCGTGTTTGTTTTTTTTTTATAGCAAAAGTCTGTAAAGGTTATTTTGCAATAGTTGGCTACCAAGCCAATAAAGTTTTAAAAGTTTTCACTTTATTGGCTTGGACTTTGGTCATTCGTCATATCATGTGCTTACCTTGCAACAGCAAGTCAAATGTAATGGAGTAATCTCAACTGCTGTTGCCTGAAAACAGCAATGTCTGAGGAAATCTCAGTGTGATGTATATTTATGTTGATACTTCAGACACTTTGAAATTATTTCACAGTGATTTCTTGACATTACAAGATCATAAGTAAAAAATGATGTCAAGGACTGGATCACAGGACTAAAGCAGGACTCAGGTGTAGGCTCACGTAACAAAAGAACTAAGTAAAAGGCAAACTCAAGATCACTTTCACTAGGAATAGTGGAACAACTTAACAATAAAGATCTCACGGATACAATATGTACACACAAGGTAATGGTGGACAGGTGCAAACAATCAGACTGGTGGGAAACGCATGAGGACAGTAAGTTAAGGGACCTGAAACGTCATGAATACAAAATAAAACAGGAAATGACAAGACCAAATGATTTCAACTTAACAGACCTGACGAGACACAACCAATTAGGCCTTTGATGTGTCCATTTCTCATGCCAATTTTCAGTCCTTCTATGAGGTTACTGACAGAAGGTTTTGTCTCGCACTACATTTTTAATGAGTCTATGATTCCTGTTGTTTCTTTCAGGTTTCCGTTCCAGCAGCCATTCAGCCCGCAAGAGTCCATCACTCAAGACATAATGGAAACTACACCTACTCCTGTGGAGTTTAGTCCAACCCCTCCTGTCTTCACTGAGCAGATGTAAGTTTTAATCTTCATGTCTGTGCATGAAATGCATTTCCTTGTTGTTTGATTTTTTTCCAGAAATAGTTTTACACAGTGTATGCTTCTGTCTTCTAGTCCAACAGGTACCAACATGGAACTAGATATAGACACACTTCTCCAGACTCTGGATCCTTAGGAAGATTTCCCATTTTTGGAGTGCAAAGCACACGCGATGGATGGAGACCAGAGCCAAAATCATCTCTCTGACCTTCACATGAAGAAATTCATTAATTGTTTGGAAATTTGCCAAATTTGATTTATCTGGGACTCAACGTGTTGAGCTGGTGCTACTAGAAAGCAGGAATTCATTTTAAGGACAAAGTAAAACTAAGAACAAACCGGAACAAAAAAAATGCTCTCATCGCTATCCGTTGGCCATCCTAGTTGTGCAACCTCTCTCAAATGGTGTTAGGTTTTTTTGATGTCGATTTCTTTGCTTATCTGCTTATACTACACTCCATGCGTTTTGGAAAAGAAGTGGTTTACTGTAAAGATTACAGTGCGTTTCCAGCAACAACCAAACATGCATGAAAGCAGACAGTGAGATGCGCATGGAAACGTAATGTTAATATCGTCACTCAGCTGTCGGAGAATATTTTAGAGTTTATGGTTTCCTGCTTGTTGCATGTTTTTTAGTCATGATGAGGCAAGCATATTTGAATACTATTTCCCTATTGTATATAACCCTCCCTTGTGATAGCAAAGCCTGGCCAAGTCTTAACTATAGTATGTTATACTATGTTATTCTCGGAGTAATGCATGGTAAATACTTAATTACTCATCCATGGGTCAATCAATGTTTGTGAGCCTGAACAGTAAGGACTAAAAACATAAATGGAACAATAGGTTTTTTATCACTATTGACTGTGAAACTATACCACAATGATGGACACTTACAATGCAGCAGATAGCAGAGATGGTAACAATGGTGGTCTCTAAACTGTTGTTTAAACAGTTGTTTGTATTTTCTGTTATATGTGTTTTTAAAGCTTTTGTTGGTTAATCTTTTTTGTTACATGGTTATGATTTTTTATTTCTCTGTTAAGATGCCCCAATGCACAAAAAAAAGCAGTTAATTTTTGACAGTGATGGGATCTGTATCTATCTTCAGTCTTTGGAGTGATAAAAATAATTATAATTGTGAATGTAAATAACAACAGTATATTTCCAAACCATTCCTCTTATTTTCTTAGTTTTACATTATCAAATTAGATGTTTTTTTTAAAGTAACTAAATAACTATAATGCTGTTTGGAGTCCCACAAAAGATGTGCCATTTAATAGAAAAGTAAAAGAATTAGCCGTGCAGTTAATAGGAAACATTACATAAAGAACAATATTATTCTGATGGGGATGCAGTATCATTGCTTTGTGGGAGCTCTAAATCAAAGTGTGTTCATATTTTAGCAGCTTTTATTCGCATCCAAATCAATCTTCCTCATATATCAACTTCAGATTTTATGAGAAGCTTTTCACTACCTATCATCACTGTCAGTGTTGTGCATGTGATAATAAAATGGTGGCGTTGGATGTACCATCTTGCATGTATGTTTGATAACCTTTTATATCTTGTCGATTGACATTTAGACACCCCACTCCAAGGCTACTACTACAATGGACATAATCTGTCAACTGTGACAAATAAAATCTCAGTTTTTCTCTAAATATGAAAAATATTTCTGTGAATTTATTTGCAAGAAGTTTGTTATCTCATTTAAGTCAACTTTGACTAATATCACAGCTGTTATTTTGAAACACTGCTCATATAGGAATATGTCTGACAAGCAGTTGCAGACAGATAAATTGCAGCTGTCACTGCTCTGGTATCACAGAAATAACCTCATCTGATTGGCAAATGTGTATGTAAATGGTTACACGGTTTAGTTCTAAGAGGTGGAATATGTCATGTATGGAAATTGTTGCACACATTTGAGATTAGCTTTGTTTTTGTTTGCTACATGCACATGTAGTTTTGTCCTGTTTAAAACTATGTATTTAAATCCCATATTTCTCTACTGTCAGTCTAAAAGAAAACAGACAAAAAAGGATTGGAAACATACGAATTTTCAGATTTTTTTGACATATAAAAATAATAAATCAATGGCATTGTGATTGGGAAGTTACCAAAAAGGCTGTCCATTGAATGAAAGCATATTGGTGTATAACATAATTGGCATCACTTCCATAATCCATCAGCCAAAGAGAAGACATTGCATAACTAGCATATTATATTTCCTATCCATCCAGTTTAAACAATCATGAAATGTTTTTTTAAAAAAAAGAAAACTTTACACTGTACATCACAAAGCTTTTCCATTAGAACACAAATTCTAATTTCAACATGTCACTAAAATGTAAATTCTACTCAACCACTGCCAGGGAAATCACACTGAAAAAAAAAGGTTATGTAGAGGAAGCAGAGAGAGAATCAGCTTACATGTCTGGTTCAATAACTGCTCTGGTGAAATTTGTCAAAATGCTAACTTTTCTCAGTGCCCACGTCCCCTTCCCTCCATCCCAGCAGCTTTAGATGTCCCCTCATTAGAGCAGAACAAGATGGCTGCCTCGTAAACAAAGGGAGGAGGTAGGGTGAATGAAGGGGGGATGGAAGAGAGAGGGGACACCAGGCCAATGTAGAGCTTCAACTTCAAAGTTCATTCTCTCTTGTGTAGATTGTATGAAAATAAAGGTGTACATTTATCACCCTGTACAAACACACTAAAGATTTCAGTCGCCTCACGGTGACCTTCTCTCTTCTCTCAAATATCAGAGAGGGGCTTGTCCAATAAAACTATCTCACTCCCAATGAGCCACCCAGCTCAGCGTAGAAAAGAGAAGGCACCAGGTGTTTGCCAACACCAGCAACAAGCCACCACACCTCATGCACTCTTTCATTTCTAACCTCGAGTTGATGTAACAAAGACCCTTCAGTCGTGTCAAACAACACAATTCAACTAGAAAAACAATTGTTCCTCATGAGAGCTTGTCAGGTTTGCTTTCTTTGTTTTGCTTTCCATGGCAGACACGCAAAAGTAAAAGCAAACCAACTATCACACACCTGTACATGAATCTGTAATAAGCGCTGCTCTAAAAGCAAAGCTCATGTCAGAAAGTAATTAAAAATATAACCCAACACAAATACTGTATGAGTTATCTAAAGGTGGTACAAACCAGCAGATTTCCCACTTATAAAGCAATGGGTAACAGATTTAGTGGCAATTATACCATTTCAAGTGTTTGTAATTGTAACTTCATGGAAGACCGAGCTCAGGACAAACCAGAAAGTTTTGTGTTTATTTTAATATAAATATGAATGTGTGTGTGCTTCACTAGATGAGACACAAACTCTAAACTGAAGGAATTTGTCTTAAAGACTTGACTCAAAGGCATAAATTATCTTCATTGGCTATAAAAAGGGCATCACTCTAAACATGGAATCTGTTGAACTATTGCAGTATCAGTGAGGGCGTGGAAAAGGCCGCATCTTTCCCTAAAATATGCTTGTATGGAAAATAAAATGTTACAAAGGATTGTGGCAATGAAAAGTGAAAAATAAAAATGATCAATTAAAACAAGCACACACATGCACAGGGACATGCATGCACACTCACTCTCTGTCTCACACACACACACACACACACACACATACTACTGGGGGGTGGGGGTGGGGGGGGAGAGAATGAGAGCCAAATAAATACTGGTAAAGTACAATACGTACATGTCATTTACCCAAAGTTCATTAAACGAAACAAAAACGAAGGGCGAGATCACACTGGATCAAAATGGAAAAGCATGCAGAAGTCCACTGCTCTACGGTAGCTTCACTCCTAGCAGACTACAAAGTAGGGAGAAAAAAACAGAAAGAGAGAGAAAGGGAGAGAAAGATAGAGAGAGGGGCCCCTGTCCTGAGCAGTTGTAGCCACCTGGTCAGCCAGGAGTAACTGACTCCCCACGCCACAGGGCACAGGGTGCTTCCTTCAGTGGCAAGTCTTCTTCTAACCCTCCATCTTTGTCCTGCAGTCCAAGGGGGAGGAGGAGGAGGAGGAGGAGGAGGAGGAGGAGGAGGAGGAGGAGGAGGAGGAAGGATAGGTAGAGGTGAAATCATATGGTCAGGGCTGTGGGTGCCCTTTCACTGTAATTCCAGTTCTGGATGCAGAACAAGGATAACAAAGGTGTTTGGGATCTGTGTTAGCGTGTTTGTAGGCGGGGAGGAGGTATGTGTGCAGAAATGCTGAGTGGGTTGAGGATGGATCGGGAACCGAGGGTGCAGATTGAGGGATGAGGGGTGAGGGGTGAGGGATGGGGGTCAGAAAGCCAATCTTCTTCGCCAGGCTTATAGGGCCTGTGTCTTGAGCTCGATGGGCTCTCCCCTGGTCTCCTGCTGACCCTCGGCCTCTGGGGGCCGGGTGCCCTTCAGTGTGGCGAGCCTCTCGGAGAGGCCGCGCATACGGGGAAACAGCATGAAGTCATACAGCAGAGCACCCATGGCACCACCAATCATGGGTCCCACCCAGTAGACCTGTCATTAACAGAAAAGACAAAGAGCAGAATGAGTTAGTGGATTTGAAGATGTCACATTTTATAGTTTGCAGGAGTTTGTAGCATAAAATCTACACATATGATCATCTTACCCAGTGGTTGACAAAATTCCTAACCAGGACAGCAGGGGCGAAGGATCTTGCTGGGTTCATTCCTGCTCCAGTGTAGTACATCTAAGTCAAAGACAGAGAGAGGAGTTCAGGGTTAAGACTGTAAATGTGTCGTTTGACTATACCCAGTGAGCCGTTTCAAACTTGTTGGTTCTTACCCCGAGAAGATGCCCCATGAGCACGGAAAAGCCTATGGCCAGGGCAGCAGATCCCAGACGTCCATTGCGCCTCTCATCAGTCACAGCGAAGATGCAGACGACAAGCTGCAGAGTAAGGAAGACCTCCATGGTGGTGGCCATGCCCAGGCTGATTCCTGGCTGCAGCTGAAAGACAGGAGGGGGGGGGGGTAAGAGTGAGGAAATCAATGATGTGACTGCATAAACTAAACACATAATTAATATATATATATATATATTTAGTTAAATATGGATACATTTGCATATGCATAATGCAGATGCCTTCTTTTACACATACATACACATTGTGATTGTGAATTATCATGTGTCAGAATTGTCAGGTTATAGATCTATATTGCTCTCCAAGACAACTGGCAATTATGTTGTGCGTACATACAATACTTAATTCGTACATTATGTAATTTATAGTTCGTATATGTGAAAACCATAATGTATCATTTGTAATACAGGAGTCAGAGCCAGTCTGTTTCCTTGTAATAAAGGATGTGGTATTCTAGTGGCTTACCGTGTTGAGTGCAAGGTTTCCTCTCATGTTGTTGGGCGTGACCCCGTAGAGCACTGCAGCACCAGCCAGTGCTCCAAGACACTGGGCTATGATGTAGAAAAAAGCACGGAACAGGGACATCTGGGAGCCAATCAGGTAGGCAAAGGTAACAGCTGGGTTGATGTGTCCTCCACTGATGTGGCCGATGGACTGGATGAGGGTGGCAGCCGCCAGCCCAAAGCAAAAGGCAACATGGAGAACATTATGGGGCCCAGTGGTCCAGCGAAGGGCTGCCCCCAGCCCAAAGAATACAAAGAACATGGTGCCATAGAACTCGGCAAACACCGCCCGCCAGAAAGACATGGACCTGAACTCCCACATGGTGGCAAAAGGTCGAAAAGCAACCTCTAGGCAATGGAGGGATGAAAAGTCAACAGAAAAACGAACTAATCAACTAAAAGGAGATGCAGTTTCTCCACAATAATGACAGAGCGAATGACAAAAATTAGCCCTCAAACAGAAACTGCCTCTCTAAAGCTAAATACAACAACACGTAAACTGCTCAACATGTAACTCTCATGCAACTGTGAACAATCTGCTGCTGTGCCTTCTGAATTCTGATTGCTGTCATAGAAAGCTCCTGAGTGGAGCAATACGCCAGTCTCTGTGCATCGATGTGACAACCCTGCAGGTTGTTAGTAGAAGAACATGGATAGACAAACGTTAAGCATGTCCTGCAGACATTCAGCCTCTTTACCAGAGCAGGGGGAGCTCAGAGGCCTTTTTATAATACCCCAGAGCCTCAGCAGCCCTGCCGAGCTCAGGGGAGTGGCCAGCGCACAATACTACAAATCAAAACAAAATCATTTAACCCATCTCTTGCCCTCAACTCCCTCTGTCTGCTTATTGTAGAAATGACTCTGAATCTGGACCAATGGATTGCAACTGACCGTGATAATTACTTAACTTTGGTGACAGTTGGTCAATTTAAGGGGTACTTTTGAAATGCATGACTAGGTTGAACTTATGTGGTGTGGACAAGTAGATAAGTAAACATAACATAAAATGCTTTGGAGCATCTTTGGAGGCTTTCCAGTCTCATTGTACTGGAGGAGGTGGAGAGTTAGTACCTGAGTACTACCTGCAACTGCCTGGTTGAAGCATTAATACACACAAAGTGGCAGAAACTCCTATTCATAACACCAGTGACTGAAAAGCCCCTGTGAGAAACTGCGCTGACCTTCAAACCTGAAAATAGAAAAGTGTGGTGTGGTGGTGGGCAAAACCTGTGAACTTGTAAATGTGCAGATGGATTTTTGCTTGGTTTCCAATAGTTTTAATATTTTTTACAAGCATAAAATTATTTTTATGTCCACTTGTCACTCATTTTCCATGATGGCGTTTCCATTGTTTCCTCGGTTATGTACGGTCAACAGTTCACATTCACTCTAATCAAAGCTGGACGAGCAATTTCTCAATATTTCCACTTGTGCTCTGTATTGGTACAAATTAGGTTAGTGGCAACAGAAGTGATTAGGCACAGTGTTACATTGTGTGTGTGTGTGTGTGTGTGTGTGCTGGGCGGGTTTGGAGGCTCAGGTCGGATAAAGAGGTGGAAAATCCACGGTTGGAGAGGAAGAGGGGAGAGCAGCCCTGGCATTGAGCTTCTGCACTGGAGCATCATGCTGACCAGGGCAGCCAGAGGGACGGCCGCAGCCCTCTGAAAGGATTATGCTGAGCTCACTGCTCTTCTCCTTTCATGCATGGAAACAAAACGCTGGCAGTAACACTTTCTGCTGGTTTCTATGATCTGTTTGTCTTGCCGTCTCTGTTAAATCTGTGTTCCCTTTTCCATGGCCAGACTGGTTACATTTTTTTTTTCTTTTTGCCACGCGCTCATACACACATACACATACTGGAGCGGCATCAGAAAAATATACAAATATAATACACAGTATACATTTTATCCACTTTGGAAGTTGTCTGGGTTTTACAAATATTAAATGTGATTTCTCACATCAGTCTCACAGCAGCCTGACGTTGGGATGTTTTCTCATCTCACATTTAAAACATGAAAAACATGGTGAAAAATATCATATAATGAACGTTGGTGGTTGATGCTGGAGAAAAAAAACACAAAACTAAAAATAGTGTTGATCCTGTTTTGTCCTTATTCTGACAGTTTATTAGTTTGCCAGTTGGTGCACCTCCATTGTGATGAGTATTATGTCCTTCTCATGAGTCCCTCCATCAGTTGTAAGCCACCTTTTGTGAGTTTAAGCCCACAGTTTAGTTTTACAGGGGAGGCTATTGAAAAGGTGCTTGCATTGTGTTTTTCTGTTCTCTGGGTCCAGACTGCTGACAAATACATAATAACATTCAACATTCACACCCTGGAGTAGAAGCTCTGGCCTGCACTCACCCCACACAGTGGTGAAAACATGTGTGGCATGAGATGAAAGACTAAAACATGCAGTAATAATTATGATAGGCTTTAGAGGTGCTGATAAAACAAATCCTCTGCAGGGGATGTTTAGAGATGTTCCACTTCCTTCAAATAGTACATTCACATGACAAAAACTACAGATCAAGCTTTTCATCTAATTGACAATCTATGGTTCTCATGCCCACGGATAACCTCTTGGCCATTACTGACTGGTAATAAGTTAGACCAGATACACTGAGCATCACAAAACAAGGAGATGGCATGTTTGCTAAAACCATTTCTGTGATTGTAAAGGAAAGCGAGTCACAAGTCTGCAGTCACAATGTTTAGAAAAATCCCACAAGTAATTTGACTCTGGAAATACGTTTCAGGGTTCCATTTCCCCTTTTGCACTTGGTATAAAAGTAAAGAGGAGATGGGAAGCCCCTGAAATGCCCTGTGTAACGTTAGAGAGAACTGAGAGCAGAGTGCTTTGAAACATTAGCACTACACAGTGGTTACAAAGTGGCATTTCACATTTTCATTTGAATTGGTTAAATGATAGATGAATACAATATGGAGATCATTTTGTTTCTTTATCAAACAGTCAAAACAAGTGGTTTGAGAGAGAAACTTTCCACACTTTTGCTTTCAAACTCTAAACTTTTGCTTTCAAACTCTAAACTTTTG
>JAVQJL010098926.1:0-46835 GCA_036024295.1 Nannoperca obscura
TTTCTTTAAAGTTAAGACTAGTTTAAAGTCATCTTCATTGAAAAGTACAGTGCTTTTCCTTCAAAAATAAGGACATTTCAATGTGACCCCAAACTTTTGAACGGTAGTGTACGTGTTGATTATTGAGTGATTTTTGTACCTTTGGACAGAGCCAGGCTAGCTGTTTCCTCCTGTTTCTAGTCTTTATGCTAAGCTAAGCTAAGTGGATGTTGGCTGTAGATTCATATTTATCGTACAGACATGAGAGTGGTATCAATCTTCTCATCTAACTCTCAGCGAAAAATGTTGAGCACTGATGTTTCTTCAGAGACGTGAGAAATGCCTCGTTTAAATTATAGCATATTTTCTTTCCCCTAAACCTAGTGTATTCTGTGTTTCAGGGGTTACTACGTGGTGGTGGTGCCAATGAAGAAGCAGAGAGGAGGGAAGTTCCTGAATCCCTGGGAGGAGCCCGACCAGATGAACCTAGATGAGGTGAGACATGCAGCAGACAGGAGATATGTGAAATAATGGTCATAATAAAGAGCTTATTGTGAGGTAATGCTGATGTTGATAGAAATTATGATGATTGCCGGGGTGATGGAGATGATCACTGATAAATATGATGGAGAAGGTACGCATGTAAACATGATGTACTAATATACAAGCTCATATCTTATTTCCATTTAGATCAGCAACTCATCAGATGGATTATCAGTTAATAGTTGTAAATAGCAGAGCATCCGAATCAAATTTTACTTTCACTGGTTCACCGTGGGGTCGTGTTGTTTCTCTTCTTGGTCAGTCAGATAAATAAATATAGACACGCACGGCAACAGATTTATTAGCATTAGTGTTGAATTTGTCCAGACCTAAAAATACTTGTGAACTGTGTTTGATGACAAATTGAGTTTTGATGAAAATACAGATGAAAAGGTGAAAAAGTCTCAGCAGTGTTTCTACTGTCTGTGTGAACTAAACTCCATTGCAGTAGATTAGAGAATATTCATAACGTTGTATTACTCTTTTATCAAAGGTATTTTAATAAATGTATTTATTTACATCCCTTTCTGTCAAAAGAAGTGAATGCAGTAAAATTACTGGCAAAACAACAAGATCTCTTGTACAGCTTAATATTGAGGCTCAACGACCCCACACATTTTCTCTATGACTACTTTAAGCTAATGCCATCAGGAATGCTTTTTCGAACACCTGTATATAAAACAGATAAAAGGAAGTTTGCTTTCATTCCAGAACAGCTATAGTACAAGAATCTGTGTAATGTGTATTTCAACTTCTTAACATTGTAATATTTTTATTTAAAATATTTTATGTGTGTAAATTTATTGTCTATGTGCACTTTAGTTTACCGCTTGAGGGATGAATAAAGTAGTTTGAACTGAAGTCACATAAACAGAGAATAGTGCTGAGTCTACTGACAGGATTATTTCACCTAACTATATCTTACTATGCAAAGGTAAAAGATCTGGCCATCCACTGCCTATTCAATCCAAACAATGCTTTCACATAAAATTTCCCATCCAATTCCACTTCCTGCCTTTTTCGAAAGACTTCATCACCTCATTACACTGTTCTGAAAGCACATTCGTGTGTGAGATTAGTTTCAATGAGTTTTTATGGTGCCCATTGTCTCACTAGATAAATGCGCTAGCAATTCAGTTGATGATGAAGACATTTGTGCTTAGGTGATAATGCTCTATACAGCTCATTGTTCCTGATGAGGGGTATTGTGTGAGGTAAAATTGCCCAAACTTCCCTTCTTTTCCAAGGCTTTAACTCAGGAAACTCAGGAATACAATCTCCAAATATTGAGCAAATTATAGTTGTCAGGAAAATAATATTCCAGTGCAGAAAGATGACTATATTACTTTTTATGAATTATAGATATGTAATTGATGATTTGCAGTATGACTGCTGGCCTTTGATGCTGCGCATTGTTTGAACATATATTAGATGAAAATTATAACCAATTGATGTTTATTATAACCCAATTTTCATTAATTTCTCATCTTTGTTGTCAATTTCTTTAATACCAATATTTCAATTCTCTGTTTTCTCCTCTCTTCCTCCCTCTCCCCTCTTTATGCCTATCTACCCATCCTCTGTTTTCTTCCCTTTCAGCTCCTGAAAGAGATCAACAGGACCAGTGTCAGTCGTGCCCTCCGCATCCGCAGACAGGCTGGCCAATCAGATCCTAGGGCCTACGTCACTGCTCACTTTAAGACCCTCCCTCTAGAGTTCACACTAGGTGACGGGCGAAACTACGGTGACTTCCGCAACCGTCCAATGCAGAACGGACAGGAGTATGTTTTCTTTGTGCTTGCGCTGCTAGACCTCTCTGAGAATGTGAGTAAAAACACAAACACACCCACACAGTTCAACCATCTAAATACCGTTTTACGTGAAAATGCAATCTAACTATGTCTCCCCCCAGACTATGTACGCCACTAGCCCTTATTCTGACCCCGTGACGTCTTCGGATGTGGATCCTCAGCCAATCGTCGACGAGGAAGAGGGACTGCTGTGGGTGGTGGGGCCTGTGCTGGCTGTCATCTTCATTGTCTGCATCGTCATCGCCATTCTCCTCTTCAAGAGGTAAGGACAGCATAACACCATTACCAGGTTTGCAGTGTACTCATGGATCTACAGACATCTATCACTGGATTACTTTGATACTGAAGGAAACTTAGAAACATGATTATTCTCAGGCAAATTTTGGAGTTATAAGGGCCATCCTTTATGTATGATTTCCATGTGGAGTTATAAATGTATTGCAATGAAAGAAACTGTAAGTTACACTGAATCTAAAATGATGCGTGTCTTTGTGTTCAGATTTTATTTGCTATATCAGTATGAGTTGTGTTTAGAGTTATGACTCCAAGGAGTATGAATGTTGATGCTAATTGCTGCAATAGGGCACCAAGGGTTTGAAAAAGTACCTTTTATCTTGGCTCATTTAACTCAACTCAAACACAGTTTGAAAACCTCTCTTTTAGGGGAAAATGGTCTGTACCTAAACTTTTATTTAAATCCAAAAACCTTTCGTGAATTACACCAAGCTGAGAATGTGCAATGCCCAGTTGGTTCATTATGTATTTCCATTATTTATGAGGACTAACATCTGTTATGCTAATCACATCTGAGTTTAGCTTACAAGGTCTCATAGAAATTCAATTGTGTGTTTTCTGTAATCTCTTCTTAAAATCTATAAACATGGAGCAAAGTCAGCTAACATACCAGATAGGGGAAGACAAAATGACCATCCATTAACATAATTCATGATAATCATCTGTTCTTCTGGCTAGAGCTTTGTTAATGCACATGAATAATTGCTGCGACTGATGTTGCATTGCAAAATTATTCATCTTGGTGGTAATAGTAAATTGGAGTGTAACCTGTGGTGAACCACAGCCATTAATGTCTAACTTGCAACATATTTTAAGTATGTTATTATATAGTAGATGTCACAGTTGGCATGGTAGATGCTTGAAGTTTTTTTCATTTTGATTTAAATTTGCTGTTTATCTTTGTATCTATGGAGGTGGTATTTATTATATATATAAATATAAAATGTAATAAAACCTGATTAATTTTAATGATAGGGAAGGAATGATGAGTTAAGCATTGCTTTGGTCCCTGATGTGTTTTCATTGGACACTAATGGTATTCAACCTTGTCTGTTCTTTTATCTGCTCTTCTGTTTGGATCCAGCAAACCTGACAGGTAAACAAACACCACCAATTACCATTTTTTTCTGTCCTACATGGGTGTTTTCCTTGAAAATCCTTTGCAAAGAATGCTTTAGATGATAGATCCCAGTAGAGTCAGGATTACCTTGATGTTTCTTTGATGATTGCATAGTAACCTACAGTGGATACATTGTACACTGAAAGTTGTGCAATTGATCTAGTACACTGGATGAAGATAAAAGGCATACAAGGAAATTTTACATTTTCAGAGTAAAGAAAATGACTTTGTCCATGTCAATGATTTTAGAAAAAATAGTGTAAAAGCTAAAAGAATGATGTCACTTTTAACTCCTGGCAGTCTCTGTGAAAAGAGCAGACACCCACCTCCATCCCAGACAATGGGTCAATAACATATAAAAAACCTGCATCACTAAACCAGCAGCTTTTGAAACAAAAATTACAGCGATCCCTGTAAATGTCCAAGGAGCAATTTGATGTTGTTTACTCTGGTCCAGTTATTTAAACACAAATCCCCCAAATTGGCATTATTGTGCATTATGTTATTTATAAATCCCACATTTTCCCAGATTCATCTTTTGTTTTATGCTGTAAAAGGTTGTAAAATCTTGTGGTTTACATAAACACTGTGCGTGGATCTATTATTCCAGAAAAAGGGCCGAGGCTGAAGGTAGGAAGGGCAGTTTCCCCTGCAGCAAAGCTATGTCGTCCCACCATCCCACCGATCCTGTGGAGCTTCGCAGAATCAACTTCCAGACTCCAGGTAAACTAGTTCACCTGTACACATACAAGCGCGAACACCATATGTGGTTTGATGTGTGATTTCCAAGGTATTAGTTGTATTTATAAGATTGTTGTTGTTGTTTCCCTTTTCAGCCTACCGTGTATCAGTGTACCGCGGTTACCGTCGTTTGTCAAGTTAGTTGGTCTTAGTCCGTCATGGATCTTCTCTTCTCTCTGCTGTCATTGTTTTCCTTTTCTTTCTTTCTTTCTTTCTTTCTTTCTCTGTCCATTTTCATGCTAACTAACCTTCCATCCCATATAGGATGAAGCTGCTTGAATTGACAACATCTCATCAAAACACCTCTGGAATACTTCTTAAAAAATTCCCCCCAAAAAATGTCATGCTAAATTTTTAACTGCCTGTGTCATATTCTTATTTTATCTTCACCACCAGCAGTGTGCATATACTCTAAGGACATGTTACTGTGCCTCAGTAACTTTCACAACACGCACATTGTTCTTTCTATCTGCCTGGAGAGAATATGGTCACTTAACAAAAAAAACTTCCATTTGCTTCCTCCACTGACTACAGACAGAACACTAAACAACACCTCCTCTGAGAATCCTTACTCTTAACATTTTCCTCCAAAAGAGTTTAGTTGTACATTTATCGAAATGGCCTCTTTTTCTATTTCTATGCTCGGCAGGCATGGCAAGTCACCCGCCCGTCCCCATCTCTGAGCTGGCAGATCACGCTGAGCGCCTCAAGGCAAACGACAATCTCAAGTTTTCTCAAGAGTACGAGGTAGGAATGCTGATTATCTGTCCCTGAAAATCTTTAACTTGGGAAATTCATCTGGTTTTGATGCAGTCACACATATTTATCGTTGAATTGTCATTTCTTGGCTCGGTTTCAATTTCAATGTGAGCGCTTCCAGATTGAGCCTCACATAGCCTCTACAGTTAAGATGCATTTGAATCGTCTTCACAGAGTGATACAAGATAAAGCACATTTTCCTCTCTCTACTGTCTTGTTGTTATCTATACAAATATAAGGGGGGAAATTGAAATTGCAAGCTCAAAGAGAGTTTGCTTACAGCTAGATGGTTATCAAGCCCTCATTTCTACGCTCTGGTGGAGAAAGAAGGATAGAAATAAAGAGGCAGCGACAGAGTGCAGAGTCACCAAGAGATACAGGAAGCTTCTTGATTAGTTTTCATCCAACTTGCAGCACTGTTAATGTGGAACAAAAAAAGGCATCTACTTGGAGATAACAATGTGCCTGAACTTGGTGTGCTGAACTGTGGCACTAAATAAAAAAAAAAACACATCAGTAGAAATATTTCCCAACATGCTGGCTGTATAGCAAATAGTGCTAGCATTACAATGAGCTCCGCAGAGAGCTATTAGAAGGGTAAAAATGTTTTTCTTTTCCTTGCAAAAAAAAGACAAAATCAATTTAGACCGACAGCCTCTGGGTGAAGAAGGAGACATAAGGCTCTAATTGGCTACCACAAGAGAGAGATAAATTGTGTGTGACAGAGATACATATATAGAGGAAGACAAGGACATATTATGCAAAGAGTAGAAAAACAGAGCAAGGATGTTTGAGGGAGGAAAGCGTTGGGAGAGAGGATAAAGGAGGGTGGAAGAGACAGTGAGGGAGAAGCCGTATGTAATTGTGGTGTGAGTTGGAACCACTCTGTTGAGCCTCACATTCTATCTGCATGACTGTGTTCTTTGTTCAATACTGAACCCTTAACGAGGGATCGAGAGAGATGGATGGAGGAGGGATTGAGGGAGAGAGAGAGGCCAGAAATGATTGTGGTGTAATAATCAGACACACATGATGTTGGGCAGCGCGCGGAAAGCAGTCTAAAACACACACACACACACGCGCGCACACAAACACACACACACGCACTCATCCAATACCACTCCTGTCCATTTGTTCCCCAACCAAACCATAATTACGTGTCGTAAAATATTCAGAATTGCTAAATTGCTCTGGCTCTCTCCTGTTTCGTCCCTCTCCATTGACAGCCCCGTAATGACCTCATGTCTGCCTCTCCCAACTAACAGCAATGGTTACACTGTAATTTCCCTCCAGGAACGTAATGTGTTGGTCTAACACAACCATCCTTACTCTCCCAGAGGAATTTATTGTGTTTTTATCATTTTTCTCTGGTAGCTAGTTTTAGTTAATTTTTTTTTTTTTTTTGTCAAAAGCGGAAACTCCCTACGTCGCTGTTGTTTCTTGAAACGAGATGTCGAGTTCAATAATACCTTGTTCATTTTCAATTTGTACTCTGCATTTTATGGCAGATGTTAAGAGATACCAACATCCTTGTCAACATTCAATTTTGTGGCAATGCTTATAGCGTATTACATGATATTATTAAAGAATTAGACAATACATTTGGCAGAGAAGCTCTGATTGATCAATACTAACATTTTCATCAGTATTTCAAGAAAAAAGAGGTGTTTCCCTACCACAATGAATGGCCTCAATCATACATGCAATGACCATTTGTCAGAATATAACGTTACTGACACAACAAATGCTCATACGAGCATTTGAAAGCCAATAAAAAACCAAAAGATTTCTAAAAAACAAAGAAAATAGAAAAACTATTAAATCATGCAAACACTGTTCAAAACAACCTGAATTTATAGTATTATAAGTGGTTAACTCGGCAAGTCTGTCTTCATTAGTTGCTTGTTGTTCACTCTTTGTTCTGACCTTGTTTTTGTGTCTTGTAGTCCATCGACCCCGGTCAGCAGTTCACTTGGGAGAACTCCAACTTGGAGGTCAATAAACCAAAGAACCGCTACGCTAACGTCATTGCCTATGATCACTCCAGGGTTATACTCTCCAGCATTGAGGGTAAGACATGCCGTCAGTGTGTGTGTGTGTGTGTGTGTGTGTGTGTGTGTGTGTGTGTGTGTGTGTGTGTGTGTGTGTGTCTCTGCACCGTTATACTTCTATTTTAGTGAGAACATTTTTAGGAAGTGAGGGCATTTTGGTCACTTCCCCACTTCTTTAAAGGGTTGTTAAGGGTTTAGGGGCTTGGATTCAGGGTTAAGGCTGGTGTTAGGCTTTAGACTGGGCATATAGTTGAGACGGTTAAGGTTGAGAATACAGGCTAGCGAGCACATTATGTCAAAGAGTCATCATAAGTATAGAAGTACATACATGTGTGTTTGAGTGTGTATGTATTTGTGTGTGTGTGAGAGAGCTGGTTTCCATGCGTGATTGGATATTAATAGTCCAAAGAAGCGTTTCATTACAATTCCCATACAACACGTACAAAGTGCTCTGCCTGCAATCGCCATCATTTCATCATTTCAGGATTCAAATAAAGTGATGTTTCTTCCCACTGTGTTAGCACATAACATGATTAATATGGTCCTTCACTTGACCATTTGAATGTTTATGGAGATACATTAGGCACATACTTTATTTATAGCCTATTTACTGATATATGTACACAGTGCGCCTGGATTCGTTAAACGGTCTAAAATAATAAGAAAAAAATAGTCTTAGTCCTTTTCTCAGTGTGCGCACACACCCACCTCGGCTGGGAAAGACCCGAGGCAGAGAAACTGGCAGCTCCAATATGGAGAGAGGGAGGCAGTGGGAGGCCAAGCCCAAACAGATGAGCCTTATCTGGGCAGAGCATGTGTGAGCAGCCCTTCCACCCCCGCCTGTCCTGGAGCCCTGGCTGCCTGTCTTTCTTTCAGCTTAGAAAACACATATACTCTTGAGCATGTCCAAATACATAAGAGCGTGCACACACACACACATATTCTACAATATATTTAAAACACATGCCCAGGATGTGCACAAGCACAGACATGCACTTTTGCACCCAGTCTCCTCCACACATGCTCATGAACTCATACTCTCTGCCAAGCCAGTGTAGCCACCAAGAGTGAGTGTGTATGTGTGTGTGTGTGTGTTTGTGTTTGTGTGTTTGCGTTTGTTTTATCTGCACAGTGCCTCTGCTGTAGTCGCTTACAATAAAGTTGTAGCACATCAAAGCATTTAGCCAAGCTGTCTTTTTAAAGACTGAGGTTGATAAACATATGTTCGAAGTTCTTCTTACCGTCTGTCCCCATCCCATTTAAAATAAGTTGTATAAACACCCCGTACTCCTCTGTCGTTTAAAAGTGTGTGTCTGCGGTGTGTGCGCGATAGTGGCTTGGGGTTTTACAACTGCATGTTCATAAAATAAGCTGCAAGAAGAGAATCAGCTGCAGGAGTTTCTTCCTGATGGGATTCTACTGTTTGCTCATTGACTTCTATCTTTTTAAATGTAAACTGCTATCAGACAACTCAAAAGGAGTTTTGTGTCCCACTTCGGCAGAATCGGGTCACGGCTGAATGCACGCTTACCCGTCTGTGTGTATGTCCGTGTGTGTACTTTTGGTGTTTTGGTGTATGTGTGCATGTTTGAGCTATGACTCAGTGATTTTTGGGATTATGGTATTAGGCCCCAGATGAGCAGGACTGATCCTAAGTCAAACACACACAGACGGTCTCTCACATCACACACACACACACACACACACACACACATACACACACACAAAATCCCTTCCAGCACAAGCAGTGTCAGCCGAGTCTTACACAGAGACGGCCTTACAGTCATGTTGCCATTCAAAGCGACACATCCAGAGTATACTCAGATTAGGCCTCTGATCGTCTTAGCATGTATTATAAAACAAGACGGCTGAACAATCCAACACCAAAGGACGCTTGGCCCTGTGAAAACATTAATCTCCCTCCCATGACCTCAGATGATCCGCACCCTTTATTACTGGGACATAAACCTTCTTTTATGCTTTCAGTAGACTTTAAATAATCCATATAGATTATTTTTAAGGATCAGGTTCATCTGTAAAGAAAATGACATTGACAGAACATTTCTATGTTCTATGTGAGCAGTGCAGAAACCCTAATGCCATTCATCATACATATGATGCAGTGGACAGACATGAACGCAGATTATTTCAGCATCTATTTAAACCCCCCACCCCCACCCCACCCTCTGTAACATCCACGTTTTCCCTATTATACAGGTGTCCCAGGCAGTGACTACATCAACGCTAACTACATTGATGGCTACCGCCGTCAGAATGCCTATATTGCCACTCAGGGATCCCTCCCTGAGACTTTTGGGGAGTTCTGGAGGATGGTCTGGGAGCAGCACACAGCCAACATTATAATGATGACCAAGCTGGAAGAGAAGTCACGGGTAAGAAAAAGGGGATGGGATAACATGGGGGTATGGGACAGCAAGGAAGGTAGCAGCACAACACAGGGAAGAGGAGGATCGAATTAAATAGAATCAGGCAGGAGAGGAACGAGTAGGATAGGTCACTTTGGGAAGGGGCAAATATTAGGATGTCATGATACAATATTACGTATCAAGTATCAATTTTTTGCAAAAAGTAGGAATAGGACAGTGGATGGTAGGCTAGCACAGTACACTATGGGAAGGTGTATACAGTAGTAGATTAGCATAGGGGCCTGAAGGATAGGATAGACAAGAGAGGTACTGTAGAGTAGGATAGCACAGAACTCAAGACATAGTGCTGTAAATGGAGTGGGGTATCATACGTGTAGGACAGGGTAAGGTAAATATTGCATGTAGTAGAGTATGGTCAAGTTATGTAAAAACAGGTAGGGTATCCAAGATAAACAAATTTCTCCAGCAGAGCCTGTACCACTAACAGTGGATAAGTCGTAGTTGAAGCAAGTGGAATATGACCATAAATGTTGTCCCAAGAAAGCAGCTGGAAGCTTGCAAGGTGAAACCAAAACACACTTTTACAGATTTTATTGTTGTGAGCAATACAAATTCTATAAACAATAATAATGAAAACAATAATTGCCAAAATGCCTAAGAAGTACTACAAACACTATGATAAGGTTAACATCCTGACAGTAGCGTTAGGTAAGAGTTGAATAAGGTTAGTCTAACAGCAGTGAGATGGTACAGGACAGACCGGGCCAGGGCAGGCGTTCAATTTTTAGGATGTGGAAGGACAGTAGAGTCCCGATGGATCCAACAGAACAGGACAGACAAGGAGAGAAAGAGCAAGGACACGTGATGTAGTACAAACATAGTTTAGAGAATAAACCAAAAATCAGCCAACATCATTATGGTGACCAAGCTCCAAGCGCTCTGGTTAAGTGAGAAGTTAGAGGCATGCAGGACATCACAAGGTGGCATGTAGATGATCAGAGTAGCATAGAGGACAGTAGAATATAATGGAGTACAATGGTGAGCAAGACCTATGGGAATTACAAGTACAGCTAAATCGGGGGTGGGTAATGAATTAGAAAATAATTTAGCTTCAAGGCATTTTGCTGTTGTTAACAGAATATGCGCTTGAGTAAAAATTCAATGTAATGAGAATGTCATGTTCGAATAAAATGAACAAGAATGGCTTGAGGTATGAATCATGATTAAGTGCAAACCAATTATGTCCAGAACCCTGTTCAAAAAATGATCCTTTCCTCTCATCTGTGCTTCTTTTCCTATTAACCTGTCTGTGTTAAAACTCTGTTTCCTTTTCAACTTTTTCCAACTGTCTCTGTTGTGTCTGTTTGACCCTCAGATGCCCTCTTATTTCTTCTCTAAGGCAAGACCTCTCTTTCTCTCCTTTGCTAATCCCTTTTAAAATGCAACCTCACCTCACATGGTTTTTTTCTCACTATTTATCTCTCTTTTCAGTGCCCTTTATTTCTGCTGTTTCCAACCTTCTTTTTCTGTGCAATAGCCAGTGCATTGAGTGAGAATGCAGAATTGATTTCAACTCACCACAAGGCGTTCATAGTTAACTTGGTCTGCGTTTTATTGTAACCACTGCAGTTGAGAAACAATGCACATTAGTGTCTACAGTTTGCATGATCACACCCACAACTGTTTTTCTATTTTCCTGTCTAGTGGTTATGCAGTAAAGGATCTAACTATTATATTTTTAAAAAACTTACACGCGAGGTACATCATCACGAGGAGTTCTGTGGTTCTGCTGCAGAGTGAAGAACTGCAGAGCACCTAATTGTAAGCAGTAGGCTGCAACTGTCTCATAAACGTGATGAATCTATAGTTTGTGAGTGACTGCTTAGCTTTAGTTTATCGAAATTCAATAAAGTAGTTACAACATTAAGCAACAATAAAAACATTCAATTTGAATATCCTTAGCTGTTTATTATTAGCCCACTACTTCAATATCTTCTGTTTGAGGGAGTAGTGGCTGCTTGTTGGAAAAAATGATTTAATCTCATTTAACACCTCTCAACATTATGCCATTATGTGTTTACGCATTAACAACACAGATGATCACAGATGGTACCACTGTGGGAATCTTTCCAGTATCCTTCCTTTTAGCACCAATCTAACCACACAAGAGCAGGGCACAGTTATGCTGTCAGTCCACATTTCAGTGGATAATATAGTCTTCACACCAGGCATTTACTGCAATCCTGTTTAGTCTTTGGCTGTGGTCTGGCCCCCCTACGTGGACAGCCATTCCTGTCCCCACAGTGTCTCAAGGTCTGGTGGGAAAACAACAGTTGAAAAGCTGTAATTACAGCCTGAACGTCCTGGGCCAAAATGCATAATCCCCAGTCTGGAGCAGTGGAATGCAGAGCGAGCTGAGCTGAGCTCCCTGCTGTCTTTGATGTGAGGACTGGAGGGATCAGCACATAACGTTTGGTTTGGCCTGATTCTGCCAAGGCCCTCCTCCCCTTCCTCCTTCTCCTCCTCTAGGATTCTTTTCCACTCTCCACTGTGGTCTCTGAGGCTGAGCTGAAGAACTACAAATATGCCTGCCTTATATGAGGGAATCCTAGGTGTTTTGGTGGTTAGGGATGCTGGGATTTGGGGTGCAGTGTTGTAGGGATTTGTGAGGTTGGAATGTAGGGTGATGTAAAGTGTCAAATATGTGGGCTGAACTTTAGGTATCACTTGGCTTTTCCAGCTCTGCGGTGGATCTTTGTGAGAGCCAACAAACCTATGGCAATTTCATGCCACACAGTTTTCTAGTACTTATGCAGGATCACACCCCAGAAAGCACAGCTCTCTCTCCCCACTCTCTCTCTCTGTCACTCTTCACCCCACACACTTACTAAATTCCCTTTCACACGCTGGGTTGTTGCTACTGTATTTGCACATTTTTGCCAAACATTGCCGTCTGAATTTTCCAAACTCTCTCACTGATCTTGCTTCAACACTCCCTCCTTTTTTTGCATCTGTACACGTTCACACGCACCCGAGTCAGCTCTCTCTTTCTCTCTTCTTTCACAAAAGAAATGTGTAC
Organism: Nannoperca obscura; assembly: GCA_036024295.1. Taxonomy (NCBI): domain Eukaryota; kingdom Metazoa; phylum Chordata; class Actinopteri; order Centrarchiformes; family Percichthyidae; genus Nannoperca; species Nannoperca obscura. The sequence goes on from JAVQJL010098926.1 coordinate 12,765, forward strand.
ACGCGTATGCAAACCGCTCTGCATCTCTCACAGCTTCTTCCCGCTTCCCTTGTAGGTAAAGTGTGATCAGTACTGGCCAACACGGGGCACAGAGACCTACGGCCTCATCCAGGTCACTCTGCTGGACACAGTGGAACTGGCCACCTACTCTGTCCGGACCTTCGCTCTTTACAAGGTAACATGACGTGCAGTTGAATGGGGCCATTGATCTGTTGAAATATTTATTTATACTAGTTTGTGTGTTTGTGCTTGATTCTGAAGCCACATCACAGTTACTTTATCATATTATTGATCCTACCAATGAGATTTAAAGTGATTCATAACATAATAGTGGCCTATATTTGTTCAGTTCTATATTAGTTGTTAAATTGAAATGGCACATTTTGATGAATTATTGACTCGTCTAAGATACATTACCTGCCGCGTTCAGCTTTTTCCTATGTGCCACAGACCTCCGTTGTTGCTCAAAAATGTCAACATCAATGAGCCACACTGTTGTTCTAAGTGACATGTTTTTTTATTAACATGAACACTGGCACTGTAGTTTATTTTGAGTCAATCCCACAGACACTGTCCTGCTGCCATAAAAGTGTATTAATCCAAGGCTGAAAATAATCCCAAAAAATAAACAATTTACTCCTGTTTTAGTAACATCTCCCGGATGTTTCAGGAAATAACTGATCTCTTTTTAAAAATGTAGCTATATGCTGTATTTGTAAACAGTTTGTAAAGCTTTACATCTCCAGTAGGAACTAATGGGGAACTAATGGGGCCTAGTGCTGAGTCCCACGGACAGGGTAGGGTTAGGAACACATTGTGGGTTTTGGACTTTTCATGGGACGTTCATGGAACTACATGTTTGTTCACTATAAGATAAGCTTGATCTTTAACACTCTTGTCTGTCTGCTTGTCCAGAGTGGCTCCAATGAGAAGCGCGAGGTTCGTCACTTCCAGTTCACGGCCTGGCCAGACCATGGGGTGCCTGAACACCCCACCCCTTTCTTAGCCTTCCTACGCAGGGTCAAGGCCTGCAACCCTCCAGACGCGGGACCCATGGTCGTCCATTGCAGGTGTGTGTTTTTTTCAGTGCTTTATCCATATTTTTTTATTGGTTTAGTTTAGACATTTTTGTAATTCACTGTACCAAAATTATTCCTAAAATTACCAAGGTCCTGAACTGAAATGAGATTGACCTGCCATTATGCAAACCCCAAACCTTCCTCAGTGGCTCAGAAACCCACATTCCTCCCTCCTTCCAACCTCCATCATCTTTAAGGTTTAACAGCAACAGCAGCCACCATGCTGACCCTATTTTCCATAAGTAGCTTTCAGTGTTGACTATTTACCGTTTAAGCTGGTGGCAGATCTGGGTTCATAAGTTTATATTCAAATAAACTGCTGTCTGAGCAGCAGGATGCTCATGCGTTAGTTGGAAACTTGTCATTACAGTCTTGGCACAGTGGTGAGCTCCAGAGCTGGAATGAAGCTGCTTTTTGCTTTTACCAGAGAGCGAAGGAGAGAAGAAGATAGAGGGAAGCTCTTGGGAGTAAGAATTGGTGAGGTATAGATGTGGAAGGAAGAGAGAGAAAGGAAAAAAAGGGGATTGAGAGATGATTGAGAGGGAGAGGTAGCGAGGGACTGGGAGTTAGAGGAGGAGGTATGTGCAGAATTGGAGAGAAGGTGAGGTCAAATCCAGGACGCGGTGAATGGAAATGATGAATTAAAGAAAAGGAATAGTGGGGAGAAAATGGAGTCAAATATGAGAGTGAAAAAGTGGTGGAGCTGGTGTGAGCGTGTTGGAAGGGTACTTAGAGAGAAGATAAAGAGGCAGGAAGATGAGGGCGGGAGGGGGGGTGAAAAGGTTGGCAGGAGAGGAGCTCTTCCTAATCTTCCGTAGCATTCAGATGGATTATCAAACAGGATTATCAGTCAAATTTAATTATCCCGGAAAAACTCCATCATAATGTGCCTTAACATATCAACCAGCCTCTGTATCAAACAATGCAACAAATCTCATTCCACCTGATAAACACACACTAGTGCGCACAAACACACATATACACACTGATATTAATTTAACCATATAAAGACATTTTTATTCACTTGCAGAAACTTGCTTGGTCAGGATGTTTCACCATTTAGGTACTAGCACAGCAGAAATGTGAAGTGTTTGGGTGGGCAGCTAAACGTATTATATTTCTGGATTGTATGTCGATAGGAGAGGATATCTTCCTAATGCCAGTCAGACGGTGATGCTGACTCATCACTGATGTCAATTTTTACGTCCTTTGTTGGAAATATTGCTGGCTGGCATCTTTGTGATAGTTATTTGATTTAGGCACAGTATGCTACTGCTTTCGCAATATGCAACAGGGACAGATTTGTACCAGGTTTGAAGACACAGCACATACTCGGGAAAAAATTATTAACAGTTCATACCCCAGGTTACATGAGAAAATCACATCACCGTCTGTTTCCTTCCCATTTTTCCTCAGTGCTGGAGTGGGTCGCACTGGCTGCTTCATTGTGATCGACGCCATGGCAGAGCGAATCAAGCACGAGAAAACTATTGACATCTATGGCCATGTCACGCTGATGCGCTCTCAGAGGAACTACATGGTCCAGACGGAGGACCAGTACATCTTCATTCATGATGCGCTGCTGGAGGCTGTGACCTGCGGGAACACCGAGGTCCCAGCAAGGAATCTGTACTCCTACATCCAGAGGCTGACGCAGATCGAACCAGGAGAGAATGTCACCGGCATGGAGGTGGAGTTCAAGGTGAGGACAAATCACCATGTCCTTGAAGGTTGTAAAAGTAGGTCCATCCGATTTATGATGGTTAATAATGTGACACATACTCTTTGTAAGGAAGAATCACCTTTTTATTTCCCCTCTCCACACAGGCCCGACATCAGGGTCAGCTACACAATAGCATCCATGAATTTGGTGCTGCAGATATTCAGTGCCTCCTCACAGGATATATCAGCGTCTAATAACTTAAGTTTTCTTATTTACCACGTAACTGTAGATGTTGAAACCATTCATGATTCTGGGCACCTTCAGTTTTCATTTGGCAAAACCATTTCACATCCATATATATTAGCTGCTGAAGATGTTCATAGGAAGATGGTTCTCTCCAACACAGCTGGAGTACAACCTTCTTCACAAGGACATACAGAATGAACCTTAAATTCCTAACCTTGATAGCCACTGATTGCTAGCTCTGAGAGTTCCATACACTTAAGATGGATGGTTGGATTTGAAGGGCATTATGGGATTGCACCTTTTGAATCCAAGGTAGGAGAGTTCTACTGAGGGTTTTCGAAAGCATCATAGTTATGGATGTTTGATGGGCATGCACAGAAAGACCAAATCATTTTAAAAGTTGTCGTTTATAATACAATCTTGGCTAAAAGTCATATGATTGTTATATTAAATATTTAGGGAGATGATCAGAATTCAAGTACAAAAGAGCCCAGAATATAGGGTTCAATGCACCAGTAAGAAAAGTGAGTACACAAGGGATTTAGAGTGTTATTGAGAGGTGTTACTTTCATTTGATTCTAGCTGTTTTTGTTTTGTTTACTGTGATATTTACCTCTTGCCAGACAAGTTCTCAGCAGACCCCATCTGGTTTGGCTGGGTGGAAAGAGAATCCGTTTCAGCCATACAGGTTTATATTGAAAGCAGGTGGCTTAAATTTTTCCTGGAATGTTTTATGTCTGCTCAGACGCTCAGAGGGCAAAGTAAACACAAAGCCACTCCAAGCAATCTCCTCCATGCTCCGGCATTTCTGTCCTAATGGCAGCGGTCTCCTCAGAATGACAATGAACCGAGCGCTCACTGAACTGTTTGCTCAGTCTTATATTGATGTAAAACATATGCCAGGGTTGTCCCAGTCACCAGATTTAATCTCACTCGAACACTCGGGACAGAGATGGCACTTTTCACCTTCATCAACAAATTTCTCATGGAGGAGCAGCGTTGCATCCCTTTAAATGAAGTCACAAAAAGTTGAAGCATTTATGGGAAAAAAGAAAGAAATTAAGCCGTTCAGGCAGCTTTTGGTAATCCAACACCCTATTAAGACACTGTTTTTGTTTCCTTTCACAGAGAGTTTATTGATTGAGTTTAAAGAAGTTGCCAACAGGGCACGAACTTAATGGTGAAAATAACGGCATGTATCGAAGCAACAAAAAGTTTTGTGTGTGCCCGATTTTACTGATAAGACCATGTCAAATTCAAACCAAATGACACGAAGAATTACTATTGTTGGCAGTGGAAACTGGGTACAGAGTACCCAAATGAAGTGGTGAACTTGTGGTTAGTGTGGGATTTATCATTTCGGTCTGTCTGTAAGAAAATAAGATACTGCTGTTTCTCCCACAGCGCTCCGGTAGCCACCGATGGTCGAGGCTCAGTTCATGAAACCCCATTGTTTCCCCTCCCGAGTCTGCGGTTTCCCTCTGCCTATTCTCTGTTGTTCTGTCTTTCGTTTTAAGCCATGTCATCTAATGGTCGAGTGTGAAGGAGAGTGTACACTATGTGCTCACGTCTGCCTGTCTGCACATATCCATATGGATGTGTGTGTTCCAGGGTTTTTTATTTTTGCTGGTGCAGGATCAACCGTGGTTCACATATGTGCATTGAGACAGTGTGGGGCCTTGTGGTTTCCTGCCCCCCCCTCCCCCCCCGTGTCTTGATTTTCTTCTTCCTTCTCTCGTTCATCTTATCATATTCCCTCTCCTATTCCCTACCACTGCCCTCGTCCCCCTATATCACTCCTCCTTTGTTTATTCAATTGAAGATGAATAAACCGTACCGTCTACAAAATATCCTCGGGCCTGCCGAGTCAAGTCAGTTTGCCAGAGGAAAACCAAGGCCTGTGCTAAATATATTTGAATTAGGTTCTTGAATTTGTCTTTAATCCATCCATCCTTTCTTGTTTTCATTACCCTTCTTCCCCTCTATATTTTTTACGGGTTTTTGTCTGCTCTCACAAACAGTACTTCTTATATCTCATATCTAATATCTAATACCATATCTAAGTTTCTCTATATGTCTGTCAGTGTAATAATGTAGTATTGAATTCTTTTCTGCTCCAGCGTCTGGCCAGTGCCAAGGCCCACACATCACGGTTTGTGAGTGCCAACTTGCCGTGCAACAAGTTCAAGAACCGGCTGGTGAACATCATGCCCTATGAGACCACGCGTGTGTGTCTGCAGCCAATCAGAGGAGTGGAGGGATCGGACTATATCAACGCCAGCTTCATTGATGGATACAGGTCAGAAAGAACTGAGAAGAAAAATTGCTTTTTATCCTCCTGCATCTTGTTGTTTAACGTTAACTTCATTCAGTTTATGTATATAGACTCAAAGGTCAAATAGTTTACAGGGAATGTCAACTGTAGCATTGATTCATCAGAGGTAAAATGAATAAAGAGGGCATACGTAGAGTCTTTAATTCATGTGTTTGTGTTTGTAGGCAGCAGAAGGCCTACATAGCAACCCAGGGCCCGCTGGCTGAGACCACAGAGGACTACTGGAGGATGCTGTGGGAACACAACTCCACCATAGTTGTCATGCTCACCAAACTTAGAGAAATGGGACGGGTAGGGACACACACACACACACACACACACTAATGTAATCAAGTACACTATGTAGGATACTGCTCTACTGGGAAGTAATCCTCTAATTCTACTGCTGTAATGGCTTGTGGATCTGGTGTTGCAGGGATCAAAGCTGCCGATAGCTGTATTGAAACTTGACTAACTTTGTGAAACAATTTATAGAGAAATGATAAATGGGTGTTTACAGTTGTTCCCCATTCTTCTCTTGACTTTTTATTATCAAAATCTAAGTCTGAGCTTTCCTTACCACGAGAGGACCTCGTCATTTTGAACTGTCTGTAAAAAAAAAAGAAAAGTCTTAACTATTAAAAACAATATATGAAGTATTGCAAATGCAAGCAACACAGTGGCGGAGTGAGAAAGAGGGAGATAGTGGTGCAAGTTATATCTCATGAACATCATATCTCATTTGGCACAAGACTATCTTCAAGTGAATTAGGAATTTCAGAAGTCAGGCAGGCATTTTCAAGATAAAGTAGTCAGGGATTCTTCTCACTCAATGAATCCCTCAGATGTGATGTCAAGCTCTGAACAGAAGCGTCTGTGCTGTTTTCCTGCAGGAAAAGTGTCACCAGTACTGGCCTGCAGAGCGCTCAGCCAGGTACCAGTACTTTGTGGTGGATCCCATGGCTGAGTACAACATGCCACAGTACATCCTCCGAGAGTTCAAAGTCACTGATGCCAGAGTGAGTCATCACTTTTTGTGTGTGTGTTTGTGTTTAAATGTGTAAGAGGGTAAAATGTGTACTGTATTAACAGTGTTTCTGTAATTATTGATAATAAGAAAAAACACATTCTCTTCCTCCAGGACGGCCAATCGCGAACAGTTCGCCAGTTCCAGTTCACTGATTGGCCAGAGCAAGGAGTGCCAAAGTCAGGGGAGGGATTCATTGATTTCATTGGCCAGGTGCACAAAACTAAAGAACAGTTTGGCCAGGATGGGCCAATTACTGTGCACTGCAGGTAAGACCTATTCTTCCCACTAACACCTCTATATTTTTAGACAAGGTGATCATTGTTTTCATTGTGACAAATGGAAGCAAACCTCAATTTTAAGCATACAAACTTACCCTCTACAATCTACTTCCAGAGAGCACATAGATAATAGTGGGGTAGGTGATGCTCAGCAGGTAGATTGGGTCCTCCTTGGTGGTTGATTCCTCCTCCTTTCCACATGTTGAGGTGTCCTTGAGCAAGAAACTGAACCCTAATTGCCCCCAATGAACATGTGAATGAGAAGCAAATTGTAAAGCGCTCTGGATATGTAAATGCTGTCTATTAAATTGAAACTGGAGGGTTAACTGGGGTTGATGTAAGGGTTTGGAGACTGCGTCTGAGCATGGAGCATATAAGGTCACGTGACATGCTACTGCACGTGTACCCCTCTCAGAAAAATAAAATGTCTTCCTGCTTTTTTAATACACATGGTGTCTAATCTTTGCCATGTGTAAGCAGGAAAACAGAATTAGGTTGCTACTTACATAACCAGTGGGAGGACTTCTATATATGATTGTGAACATGGCACTATAGTTTATCATACATGACTGCTGGCACTGCATTTCTAAATACACCCAGCTTTAAATATGGTCCCCTGTCCACCAACAGTGCTGGAGTAGGGAGGACTGGTGTGTTCATCACCCTCAGCATTGTGCTGGAGAGGATGAGGTACGAGGGAGTGGTGGACATCTTCCAGACTGTCAAGATGCTGCGCACCCAGAGACCTGCCACCGTTCAGACAGAGGTGAACTTTTTATTATTCTGTCTCCCTTTGAGTTCACGCTCTCTTTCTCTAACACTTGTCTCTTTCTCAGTCTCTTTTTCTCTGTCACTGACTTGATACTCCTCTGCTTCCCTCCAGGACCAGTACCAGTTCTGCTACCGAGCCAGTCTGGAGTACCTGGGAAGCTTTGATCACTATGCAACATAAACCCAGTGGCTGTCTCTCATGCCACATCCCACCTAGTGCACTTTTCTTGGGTCACTAGGCTGCGATATGTCTTTGAAGATTTTTGCCACCATTTTTGCAGAGTGAAGGGGGACCATCGGCTTATCCCGTACCCAGAAACAGCACCTCTAACTGAGCCATAGCAACCTGCTTGACAAGGGTGTTTCCTTCCACCTTCAGCCCAAACACACCCATTGGTCAGTCTGAAGAAGCAACTTCAACCACTGTTCCAATCAGAATACTTGATCAAATGTTGATTTTTATTCATTTCAGTGCTTTTGTGAGCACCCAGATTGCTTTACATTGTTTGGGTGTGGAACTCTCACCTCGTCCACCACCAGTGTAGCATCACCAACGTAAATACAGGACCCGGCTACCGTATTTAGCTGTCACAGGAAATTTAGATTTTTCTATCTTGAGGACTGTGTAGAAGGAGTCCACAAAATCCATCTTATGGAAGCCTCGTGGACTAAAAGAACTGGGACTTTCGAGCACCAGAGAATTGCCAACAGGAGACTGAAAACACAGAGCACACAGTATTAAAAAGACAACGAACACACATCCCAAAAAAATAAAAAGACATCAAGAAGTGTTTTTTTCTGTTTTGTTTTGGAAACAGACTCTCGTTTCCTGTGAATGAAAAGAAGATATTTCTACCATACAGTAATAAAAACCACCAGTTCAACCTTATGTTTCACGATTAAAGATAAGGGAAATTTGAGAGAGGTTTAAACTGCATACCACAAAGTAAAACATTAATTTAGTTTTTTAGAAAAATATAGATATGTGACTATCTTGTTTTTTGAAAACTGGGTATTCCATGTGGCACGTTATGTTTTTTTTTTTTACAGATTTATGACTTTGTCCCCACCGACCATACAAAGGCAAAGCTGTATTGTTTTTTCTTTTTCTGTATAATCCAATGAGCTGTAGCGATTTTCTAAAAAGTGAAACAGTACTGCTTTAAAGTGTACAATCAAATCTAGTGTGGAAAATGTTCACAATTCTATGAAAAAAACCCACCATTGAGTGTCACTCCTGTATTCTCTACCCATACACACGTTTTGCATGCACACAGGACTCTCAACCTCATTTCAACCTGGCCAGCGGTGTCAGAGAGGACGGCCATTTTTGAATTCCCAGGGGCCCACAGAAGTACAGTAAGAAAATACAGTACAGAAAGTATAATCTTGCCAAGTTGATTTGTGTGCACGTTGAGAGAAAGCCAGATAAAACACAACTACAGGGAGTATGCACAGAAAGTTAAATATGAGTTTAAAAAAAAACTATTTATGTGTCCAAATAAGGTTCACAAAGATGTATCAAGCAGGGAGCGAGAAAGGGATGTAGAAAACAGGGTGGGAGGGGGAGGGGGGTTCGGGGAAGGAACAATTTTCTCACTGGAATGCTCACCTATGACTTTTCTCTCTGTCTGATTCAGTGTGCAATAAGTAGATGTATTATATATTTTTGTGTCAAGTCACTAACTGCAGTTATATGCCATTATGACGATGATGATATTGATGTTGGTGCGTCATTTTTCACACAAAAGGATGTTACGCTCGATATGGTTCTGACCACCATTTAATGTGTCCAAACAGAGGAACGACCTCTGACCTCTTAGGAAGTAGATCTTTTATCACGTCACCACTCCAGTAGATGATGTCATCCTTCTGTGTGTCACGGCAACCAACGAATGATCAAACTCATATTTCAAACAGCATCTAATAAGTATTTTGATTTTAGATTTCTAGTGCCTTATATTACACGCCTATTTTGATAAAGTTACTTTAAAGGGTTTTTGTGTACTTTATCTATGTATGCTTGTGTGTATGTGAACTGAATGTCTGTGTATATGATTTTGTTATGTTACAGTATGTGAAAGTGTCTCGTGTGTTCTGTTTCTGGCTGTGAAATTTTGTATGGAAGGCTCTGTGCAGGCTGGATAGTTATACTATATATCACTTTCAACCCAGCAACAACATTATCATATCTCTTTTAAAATAAATAAATCATATCTTACATGAGGCTCAAATACAGACAAAAGAAAATGTAGTTTCAAAATAGGTTATTATTAGTTTGGTGGACAGAAAATCTTTCTTTGTCGACAGCTTTCCGTCTTTTACTTCCTGGGACACTTTGCGCAAGCTTTGTGTATATTCTTATTCATTCAGACTTCAGTTTGCCTGCCATGAAATTTTGGCCACACTGGTGACTTTGGCACCGACTGTGAGCTGGCTCAGACAAGTCATACTTACTCAGCTATGTAGAAATCTATATAAAGCTGAATGGCAGTGGCTATCTTCTGTCAGTTTGGAGAAAAAGCAAAATAACAAACCATACGGATACAATCATGTATCCCAACCTGAAACCTTTCACCTAAAAGCAAACTGGTCATCTGTGTTCCTCGTTCTGATGTCTACAGTTACATATTTTTTCCTTTACCGACAAAGACTGAGAGAAGTTCAGGTGCTACATCTACAACAACACAGAACCTTCATCATATTTTTTTGTATCTCCATTAACACTTGACCATATTAAGGGATCGTTGACAGTTTTCCACCATCTTACATTAACCCTGTTGTCATTTTTGTATGCATGGTACCACTTTTGAGATGCCCCTTTGGTCGCACCTGTTATGGGAAGACTTGCACTTTCTCTCTTTGTACTATGCACTAATACTAGTATCCTATTATCTCTGATAGCCCCCATCCCCCCCACCACCACCACCAAAAGGAGTTTTACTTGAACTCAGTAAAGATCGACCCTGTAATGCTCACATGGTTGTGTATATGTAAATAACACAAAACACAGAGTAATTGAATAAATAAATAAAGAATTAAGGTAAAGAGTGAATAAAAATATATCAGATATACAGAGTGATATAATAAAAGGATGCACCTGAAATCACAGTTTATGACACAGCAGTATGTGCAATACATCACATTGTGGATTTGTTGTACCACAAAAGAGAAGTTTCACAAAAAAGTGTTCTATTTTACCCCCAATGTATCATGTAGATGGATAAAACTGGAGTTTATAAATTGTATAAAAACGAAAATATGGTGTGTTACTTGGATCAGTTACCTCCAATTGGTCTGTAAATGTAAACCTTTACTGTTTTGTTTTCTGCTCCGAGTCAACAAGTGCTTTTTATTTTCTTACATTGGCTCTCGGAGTGTGTGAAAACTGGAAAACAGATCTGTATGGATTTCTGTTCTCTGTTGACACAAGTTTCATTTGTTACAAATAAACTCAAGTGAAATAACTGCTGCTGCTGTCGTTTTTTTTTTTGTATCAGTACTATACACTTAAATAATAAAGGAATAATAAAGATTTGAAAAATACAGAATTTTTAAAGAATAATTTCAAAAGTAACCAGCAACTTGGACTTCTTTAAACTTTATTTTAGATATGCAGCTGCATATTGACATTAATTCATAGTATGTCAACAAGCTAATAGGACAACACACTCACATTAGCAAGTGTAGAAAATACCCTCCCAATCCAATATTCCTCCACCTGCCTTGGATTGCTTCCTGTGTGGATGGAGACCCTGTGAGTCATCTCACCTGTGGCAAATCCTTTCTGATCAGAAGAAGCAAGCGGGCCTCATGGGGAGAACGTTTGCCTCAGTAGTTTGTTTGGCCTGTGTGAAAATGATCCGTAACTTTGGTTTATTAGGGCTTGTCATCAATTATTTAAAGTTAAATAAAATTACTATTAATTATATTTTTGAACTAAGGCTTCATGACTTTTTGACTTCTGTTTTCAGACAACCAATTCAAACTACTCCTCATTATAAGAATGACATTAAACCCCTCAACCTTTGCTCATATGTCCTAGTTCGTACATTTTATAGGCATTCCTGGCCACAAAGTAGCTTTAGGATAAGAATATTTACACACAATCTACAGTAGCTTAGACTGAGGAAAGCTGAACCGATTCTGACAATGTATAGTCTAAGATGTCCTAAAATGACAAATGTACAAGTAGACAACCTTTCCTATAGTGGCACTCTCAGCCATTATTAGCTTTTTCTCCTTTGCTAGTGTGTAAGCAGCAACATTATCTCTATTTGTCTCTAAGTTTATTCCAACATCATCCAGAAATATTTCAGCAGGGTTTTAAACTTAAACTTTTTGTTTTCTTAAATCCACATTGGGAAACAGTCCGAGGCTACAGTCTGCAGCGAGAGGAGAGTTGTCGCTGAAAGCCATTTATTTATGTCTGTCTTGTCATTGTAAAGGCACAGCGAATTATCTTCCAAGGTCTCTACCAGGCTGTAGAGAGACTGTCTTGCTTCTGGGCTTTGAGCAGAACAGTTCAGATCAGTCTTCTCCACGCTGAAGCTCTGTTGCATTTGCCATGAGCCGTGTCATCAGCTCAATTCCCTCCACTTCAAGAGTTTTTCTGTCAGACTGTGTGGGATGCTCTAAAGACTCACTCGGTCTTTCAGAGCCATAACCTTCACTTTCTGGCTCAAATATCTTTACCATGCTCCCTTGGCAATGCAACAGTGTCATTGTTTAACATGTGTTTAACTGTTAAGCTGTAACAAATTGAGGTAAATGAAGTGTTTTGGTGTTGATATATAAGTCTGATATATAAGGTTAAACCTGCTAGGTATTATACCACCTGCTGGTAGACTCGTGATGAAGTGGATCAAAATGTTTTTAGAAGTTATCCTAAATGAGTAAACCTGTTTATTGGAATAGGAATACGTCCAATATACAAATATTTACCAAGGTCTAAAAGACATGCTTATATGTTTTTGTCAAAAGTGTCAGGTATTAGCCACCAGAAGACCAGAAAAGACTGCAGAGTAGCAAGATTCAGGATTCATACAAAGTCTTGAAAGTTTGGAAAATGCTTAATTTTAACGATTACGTTTTTAAGGTTAAAATGATCCTTGAATTTGAATGTATTCCTTGAAAAATGCTTGATTTTTAACATAATCTGGTGTTTCATGTACACAATCACTCACGTAAACCAAAACTCTTAATATTTCAATTGAAACAATCCTGTCGTCATATTTATTTGTCTCCTGGCATTTATAGTAAAAAGATTTAATGTGATGATAAAGGTTTTGAGAGTCTGGAAATTTCTGGTTTAGGTACCTTGAAAGTGCTTGAATTGAACCCTTCAAAAGCTGCACAAACCCTGATGATTGTTCAGTATGTATGCTCACATACATCATATATCATACACATATAAACTTCAAGCAACTCATGGAGTTTATACTCTGTGTGTTTGGCATTTTCATCAAGGATGACTTGTCTTCTGGCTTTTCAGTATCACAAGGAGCCATCTGAAGCAGGCTGTGACATGGTTTCCACGAAAGTACGATGCTTTTTGAAGCCTCGCCACAGCCACTTAATCTACCTCCAGGATTTCACTTCTTGCACATTCTGCCAGGCACTGGGAACAGTCTGCTCTGTATCCATCAGCATGAGGCAGCCGTTCACTTGCAGGTGCATGTCAGGTAGTTCACTGTATTTTTTAATTACCATCTGTACAATAAAGCACGTCCTCTAACCGCGGCAATGTCTCTTAACCTAGCAGTTCAGTAAATAACACACCAGAAAATCCATTCCTTAAATTTATATACTCATATAATTTAGAAATCTTGTCTTTAAAAAACAAAAAAAGGACTCCACCCAGAAATGTTAGTTTCATTAATAAAACTTAAGCCAATTCCATTCTTACTAACTGTATTACTTGAAATTGACAATTGAATTAAAAAAACAAATACATAATTTTTTATTGTTTTCCTTACAGTAGTTAGCAATAGTTTAACTATAGCAAGCCAAAAATAAATACAAATTTTAAATAATTTCAACAATGTGTTTCATTCAACAGAGCAACAGTAGCATTTCACGTTAACAGGGCAAATAATCCAACACAAAGGCATGGCTTCCTATCTGAGTCTATGAGCTTAAGAAGTAATTAACATGTGGTCAATTCCTTTTTTTTTATTCACAAATTCAGCAGTGATTCATTTTTCAGTGTCAAATTACATTAATAGATATATGCAGAGGAAGCCATTGTAGTGTATTTGGACTTTGCCCAGCAGAAGCAGTTAGGAGACAATGTGTAACATGCAGGGGAGAAACAGATGTCAGGAAAATACTACAAGCAAAGTGCATAAATATTCAAAATCAAAAACTGGAAATAACAGATCCCAAAAAAAGCTACCACAGGCAAGCTATTTAGAAAAATCTCACCTGTGAATTTTTCATGTACAAAGAAAAACATTTGTTGTTTATTTCAAAAAGGGTGGTGTGACAAATGTTAGTCACGTTTATTTTCCCTGATGGATGTGAAAGCACTAGGCAACTGAGGCGACAATGCCCTCTGTTAACCCATTCTACAGAGTTCAGCTGTCCAATCAGAATTCTTCTCCAGCCAGTCACAACACCCGGCCACCAATCAATGATGTATAATGTACAAGCATATGCAAGTTAACGTCCATCTGACTCGAATCGAATCACCTATTCCTCCTATGTTGTTTCCTCTGATTTATTCACAGCGAAGTTGTTTGGGCAATAGTGGAGATGGAAGTAGATCCAAAGAACTTACACACAAGCATACGCGCGTATACACTCACACAAACAACCTGCCCTTCACATCCACTGTTAATTCAGTGCATTCATTTGTCATTGATCTTTCTCCATGACTTCATTTCCCTTTGTGGCTGCGTTGCTCCCATGTGCTTTTGGCAGTTGTACGGAGGCCTGGCAGGGCCACATAGTCTTTCTGGAAGCGTGAATTGGGTGTTCTTTGCCGTTTTCTTTCCCCCTGTGTTGTGAAGAAGGCGTCCTGGAAACGCATGCTTGAGGCCGTGGACTAGAAAACAAGGCACGAGAAAACATCAATGAGTGAACAAGAAAGCGGTCCAGGTGGTGAGAGAATGTTTTACTTTTAGTAACCAACTTATGGTTTAAAGTTTATGTGTTGGCCAGTAAGTCTAATACTTACAAGTCTACGTTTCACCTTTTTAGGGAGGTCTTCGTCTAAAGTATAGACGTCTTCTCTTTTTGCCAGCACTTGAGACCCGTCCTCAAACTCCACCTGAAACAACATGTAAATATTAAGCAATTATCCATGCAAGTGCATATGCATGTCCATTTTAAACAAATATGCCCTCTTTCACTCACACGAAACAACAAAACAAAAAAAAGGTATAAGTTCTACCTGGTACTTTTCAAAATTGTAACTAGTTAGCAAGATGCTAGAACTGAATATCAGTCAAAGAAAAACCAGTGATCTTTGTGGTGAAGATTCACTTTATCTTTGTATTATATGTTTTTGTTGAATACTCTATTCTGATTGGTCAGTTACGACATTCTATGGTACTGTTGCTATGGACACAGTTATGATAATAAACACTAAAGAATCTCAAATCCAGTCATATCAATCCCCAGAAAGATGTCTGGTAAATCTAACGTCGGCTCATTGACACATACGTTCATCAGAAAACACCATGGACGATTTTAATATTAATTGTGATGTATTTGGAGAGCACAAAACTTTTGATTCATGGTTAATGGCTGAATTGTCCCCAGAAAAAGAAGAAAACAGCGCAGAAAAACCAAGAGAGAGAGAGATTAAAGAACACAAAGGGCTGGATAACAAAAAAAATTGAAGAAGACAGACTTGAAGTAAACACTAAACGGAACACTGTATGGACTATGGCAGTGTTTGAAGAATTCTGTCAAAAATGTCAACAGACTTTGAAAGCAAGAGGGAAAAACACTGTAATCAGGTGCAGCGGCCATTTGAGGCATCTGTTCAAAATTCCTACGGTAAAACTTATTCAATTGCCGAAGAGCATATGTTGCTATGGATGTACTTCCAACTGTAGAATCTGATGGACCATTTTTAGCGGAAGCAATAAGATAATTTTTTTTTTAATAAATAAAATCCTTTTTAAATGAAACACTGTCAAATTATTGATTTCTTTTGTAAGTAGCTGTGTATTAAGCGAAAGAATGTACAGCGAGCGGATCATTGTGATAAATGATCTCTTATAAAGTGAACATCATTAAGTAAAGTTAGTTCATTAACAGTACAGAGTTTAACATAGCATACTAAAACAGACTGAACCTATTTCATACCTAAACACACCTTGACAATGGAAAGTTCTTGTTCAGCCTTTTTCTAATGGAGTATGTGCGTCACGGATGCATTTATGCATAACTAATGGTTCACGCCCAGCTCGACTAAATAAAGCTTTAAGTGGAAACCGCACGACTCTTAGCTTAGTGAATATTTCAGTGAGTTTGAATAATGCAGATTGTCACCTCCTTCTCATCCTTCTCTTCTATCTCGCTGTCTGCATCTGCTTTCTCTACAAATCTGTTTCCACTCGGTGTCTGCATAGCTTTTGCTTCCTATATATCTTTTTCATCCTCCCATCATCTTCCATCTCATCTCCACCGCTCCTCTTAAGTCACTGTGACTCCAGCACCTCCCTCAATCTGCCATAAGTGTCCTCGTGCTTTTTCTCTCTAACTCTCTGTACAGAGACCTGGGGACCTTGAAAACGTCAGTGGAGTCACGATGGTTCGGATGTTGAGGGAGTTCAACGAGTTTACTGCTTTCACCAACAACAGAGTGAATTCAACATTCGCAGGAATAAGATAAAATCATACGGCTCACCTGCCTTCTGTCACAAGGTTGCTGGACGGTCGGCTTCAGGATAGGTTAGCCTTATGCACAACTTGCATAGAATTTGTTTATATATGTGTCTAATTGTATTATATATTATATGTATATTATTGTTGCACCATTTTTAATCAACTTACATTTGCAATACCTGCACCATTAATAACCTTACAATTGGATCTATAGCACCTACTATATCATAGTGACAGCTCTCTGTAGTAGTTGTGGCGGATAGACTTCACTTCACGGTGTGTTCTTATTCTTATATTCTTGTGTGTATTTTGTATTTAAGCTACTAGATGCCTCAATTTCCCCTGGGGATCAATAAAGGGTTGGTCATTGTGCACACTGTGTGTTTACCTGATACATGTAGGAGACATTGGATCCCAGGTATTTGGCACCATAGAACAGCCCATCTGGCCATTTCACTTGAACAGCTTCCCCGACTTCAGGAGGACCCAAGTTCACGCAATCTCTGCTCTAAAAATACGAGAGATAAGAGAATAATGGTTGTTAATCCGTGTCAGTGCTTGAGTGTGTGTCAAAATAACCTTAGAGAATAGAAATATGAGAAAAGTAATTCAAAGTAAGTGGTTTGATGTTCAAATTAGCCGTTTATGACAACAGGATACTGTGTATATATGATCTTTGGCTCCATTAAAAATGTTTGAAACTGAAAAGGTTAGCTTTATGTTGGACTTTCTATCCTGCTGTGGAAATCAGAAAGGTTCTTTGATAAGCATGCTTAACTGAGGTGAAAAACCTTTGGTGTATATAGTTCTGCTGTAAAAGTTTCTATTTCACCATATTTTCAAAACTTTGTTTTGACAGTGTATATTGTTAATGTACATGTAAGACTGAACCTCTCGTACAGACTTTGAGAACAATCCACATGCATGCAGTCTTTCTAAAGGTGGTGAAAATGATTTTCCACAAAACACCACACACAAGGGTAGGTATTTTTAGAGGTTGCTGGTTAAAAACTACAATTAAAATTACAATTTCAATTTTGAATGGTAAATGTTCATAACATGTTGCTACATCATGAATGAGGATATGAAATGTTGACTAAACAGATGTTGGTGATCCAATCAAGCCCTAATGAAGGAAATGGTGTAGTTGGATTTATATAAATTGAATTTTATCATTACTTTGGTGTAATACACAACATTATAATAGTTTACTGACAAAAATAATTCAATTACACTGTTTTATTAAAGGGGTTTGAAGTAAGAACTAAAAGGGATGTACAATGTAATGTACATTTGGGAAGACAAGGTCAATTAAGGATCAGGAGTGAATTTAAATTAGATGAAGGTCCTCACTAATACAGCAGAAAAAGTGTGTGGTTGTGTCTGACACAGCTACTTCTCAGTGTTAAGCTCACTGAGTGAGATTTGTCATTAACATAATCACTAAAACAAATGATAATTTGCTGCTTCCATGACAACTCAGCAGTTCTGTGATATTGCAGTTTAATTTGAATGGCCTTTTCAAAAATCCATGTTGTTTCAAGGTAATTACAGACAGGTTGTTGATGGTGAGAGAAGATTATTCAAAATGACCTGATCACAGTGGTTTTGCAGAGGCACACCTTAAGGTATATGTATTCCCCTACGCAAAGACCACTTGAGAAGCGATAATCTTCCTTGGGAAAAAAGGAAGCTCCTTTCAAAATGAGAGGGATTTAATATCTGATACGACCTCGTGCAACTGGGAGGTGACCTCTTGAGCGTTTCTAATTAAACATATACTCACCACTATATCCTCCGGGTAGGTATCATTGGAGAAGGAGCCATCATCAAACATGACCTCGTAGAACATCTGGGAGGTGATCTGGGTGACCTTTGAGCTGTAGTAGCGCAAGTTCTTGTGTTTGGAAATCACCGTCTGGCCCAGTGAGATGGACGCTTGGCATGCTCGCTGCTTCTGGTATAGACAGAGACAGCAATTAGAGAGCTGTGTGACAAATCAATACAGTATCATTTCAAATTAAAAATCTAATATACTACATTATATGGCAAGTGATGACTACAGTATTTTTCATTTAAAAAAGTATAAATGAAGTTGCATTTTAAAAGAATTTTACCTAAATTAAAAAACAACATATTTTATAACTTAAAACAATTGGAATCTAGCCATGCAGATAGTTTTGGTTTTATTTGTCGAGGTTTGGAGAAATCACTGCACTTTCTGCCACTACAATGGAGGGGAATGGAATTTTGTTTTGAGCAGCCCACAGCTTTGAATAACTACATTTAAAAAATATATATTTTTCTAGAAATCTTTCTAGAACATGTTACTCAAGATAATCCACAGACCTCTCTGTGGACGGTTTTCCTTATAACTACTTTCTACTGAAGATATAGCCGCTATTTGCATGGCTAGATACCACCAAAGCTAAGTGAGAAAATATGTGGGCTTCTTGTTTTTGTGATTTGGATTTACTGACCCTTTAAAGCAAATAATAGTTCAGTCTTTTCTTGCACTCCAAGCATGATCAATGAAGAAATACATTTTATATCATATTTCCTAAATAAATTCCATCAATATGAACATTTATATTCCTACACTAAACCAACACTGCACCTTTTACTCACTTTATTTTTTTCACATATCAACGTCTACTGCACTACACACCAATCATTCAGTGTCTACACTAGAACCAATTATCCCTATAAATCTTTACAGAGGACATAAAAGGTTTGATTGTTGTCTGAAAGTCCAAACACATTGCCATGTACCTTCTAACTGAGCACAACCTGATTCATAACAACTCCAGGAAACGCCTGTCCTACAACTTACAGCTGAGGAACTCCGTGATTGGTGTCTATGGCAGGTGATTGACACGACATATGGCCAATCATCAGGCTCCATGATTACACCGGCAGCATGGGCACAGGTCACATGAAAGGACGTGGGACACCGGCCACATGAGCACTGGATACAAGCACCTGCCTGCCGCTTCCCCGCGCAGCGCTTACGACAATAGATGCACCTCTGTAAACAGACCAGAGCAAACCGTCAACACGAAACACTGACTGACAAAGGCCACCTGGGTGCAAATTCTTTAATGACAAGGCTGGCTTTATTCTCTTTTTAATTTTTTTTTTTTTACTAGCACTCAGCTCCGTGTCCATTTTTTCATACTGAAGACACAAGCAGCTGAGCACTGTAGTTTACACCAAACGTTCCACAGACAGGAGTAAATAGTGAAATGATGAACATTCTATAGACTGAATTGTATAGAATGTCAAAAGGCAGCACGTACAGTATGAAGGTATAAGGAATATACTGACAATTTGGACACCACTAGGGTGTATGTTTGCTATTACACACATTCCCGTCTTTAATGTCACTTTCCATTGCAAACTACATTAAACCAACTGTCATTAGGTGTAATTGTTGCATAAAAGCAAAACTGACCTTATTCAATAGTAGCCTTGGGAACGGGGTAAAAAATGAGCAACTTCAAATCTGTCTCTTCACTTGAGAGACTTTGAATATGGGTTCAAGAAAAACAGCAGCGAATTAAAAACAAAAGACCGCTAAGTGAATCATTGCTCGGTTGTGCCATGAACCTCGAACATCATTTAAAACCACTATGTGCTCCAGATAGGCATATCTGTGAAAACCCCTCAGTGCACTGTTATTGGATACAGTGGTGTAAACAAAACATAGATGTGAGAGAATAAAGCCAAGAGAGGGAGAGAGACCCCAGTTGTAATAGTCAACAGAAACATGTTATTTCTCAGTTACAAAACAAGGAAACCCTCAAATAAGACCAATCGCATGACATCATCTGAAAATTTCTACAACAAACCAGTGCTGCAATGTCTATGTTGTGGTCTCCCCCCATTTGAGGTCTGTGAACGGTACACAACTGCATATTGGAAGGCATAATACACACACATATATACACACACATCCCACGCACAAACGCTGCCATGCACCCAAGCACAAACACACTCGCACCTACATTTTTAAGACTATCACTCAGTTTTCTGCACCAAACAGCCCATCAAGTCCATTTCCTCTGCTCAGGCACCCCCCCCCCCCCTTCTCCCACAAATCCTCAGCTCTTGCACTAAAAGGAAAGAATGACAACATCCTCCCATTATAACCCTACTCCCTCCCTATTCCTCTGTCACCCCTTTCACATGCCTCCCATCTCACTCCATTTCCTTCACTCTCCTCCTAATAAAACACACATCTATGCTCTCCTTTTTCGCTTCACTTCCCTGCCCTGTCATTCTCCCTTGCCGGGTGGTTTCACATCTCTTTGAAGGTAATTTATTCATTAATGTATTTCCTGGGAATCCATACTGAAATATCCATACATATTGACAGATAATATGTCTATATATAGACAAACTCCTCCGAGGATGTGCCTCAGTGGTAAGTGAGCTCAACTGGGAATAAGCTGCTTTGCAAATACGTATTCTAGCCTATAAAAAGGTTCTGATGACATGTGCTGTCATATCACTATCTTATATCCATGAAAGAACAGGTTGTGTCTAAATAGCATATGTGGGAGTATCGAGATGTTACAACATTAAAAGAGGACCTTAAGACGTTTTAATTCCCTGGTACATACAAAGGAAAATACTCAGGATGAATAGCTCAGCATTTAACAGGTGGATAAGAAGGTGATGCTGTGCAAAAGGTTCTCATAAGCTTAGCCTCTGAAATAAATGCCTTTTGTTCCATTTCTTTGAAAAATCAATAGCTGATCTAATTAGTTAACCTAGACAGCATTAATTAAATTTAGCCTCTACAGCAGGACTGTCTTCGCCTTTACAATTAATCAGCTTAGCCTACTTAAATCAGGTATCAGTTGAGGATCAGGAGGTATTGTGCACAGAGAGACTCAGAGAAGTACTCTTGTCTTCTTGCAAGGCAATGTGAATACTTAATTTAAAATGGGTGATGAAATTCTGTAACTTTATCCCTTTTGTTTAAAATAATGAAGCCTCATTTGCTTCTCTATTTCTGTACTGAGAGACATTTACTCAGCGCTTTTGGTGACTAACATGGCCTACATTTCATAAAGCCTTTTTCCATACCTCCTTCAATATGGACAGCAGAGTGCTGATGAACTGGCCTGACTGTCTCGTCCACCTATCGAGGCCAGCATGACGAGATTTCGACTGGCATGCAACACACCCTGTGTGTGTAGGAGGAAGTGTCTGTGTGAATTTGTATTTATGTACATTTATTGGTGAAAACTATTTCTGTGGAAACATTAAAGTAGGGTAAATATGTCAATACACTATATGTCGGTTTTATGTTTAAATGTGTGAGTTTGTGTGTGTGTGTGTGTGTGTGTGTGTGTGTGAGCCTAACCCAGTTTTCCCCATGCCTGTGCCTTCTCGGGGGTGTATTTGGGTGCCCGTGTTGAGCCATGCGTTAAGAACATTCCCACAGTAAATTATAAATGTGTATGTGTGCGCGCCTGTGTGTGTTGTGCGATAGTAAATTATGAATGTACTGGGCTGCTGCAGGGGCAACGGGTCCAATGCGAACTTCAAAACACGTGGCTTACGGAGTGAACATACAAATGATGAAGAGGAAAAAAGAGACAAGGTGTACGAGCCATAATATATAGAACATAAATAAGCTCACTCACTTTAAAAGGCAATTAAGATCAAATGTGTGTCATCATAACACAAATGTTTTTTCATATTTTACCTTAATTAAGAACTCAAAGATGTTGTTTAAAAAGAGGACCATCTGTTTTATCATCAATTGAAGCATGGCTCCATCCAAAAAGTGCTTGTGTCAGCATGTTAATTAGTGAAAAATTGGCAGCCGAAAGTAAAGATTTTGTGTCATCATGTAGTGGGAGTTAAAAGACGCATTTTCAGATCAGATACGTCTTCCAATGGGAAGAAACTATATAGGACTATCAAAGAATGTGCATTTATCTGCTTTGCTAGAAAGAGTGTAATCTGTTGGCACTGTGACAAACTTAACAGCATTTAAAAGTGCTGTTTTCTCCACAAAGATAAATAAATAAAAAGGATTTAGATCATCACAAGATCTGAAATATTTTGGCAATCATCAGGGTCATGACAGTATTTCTAGTATGGAATATAATTTACATTTTGTTCGGATATTGGCCCATTAATATGGAGACCGACTTTGTGTTTTGTGCTTTCATATCCAAATGAGCTTAATTTCAGTGTGGTTTGAGTAAATATGAACCACATCCCTGTAAATACGCTGTGGGTAATGTCACTGTGTCCACAAAGT
Organism: Nannoperca obscura; assembly: GCA_036024295.1. Taxonomy (NCBI): domain Eukaryota; kingdom Metazoa; phylum Chordata; class Actinopteri; order Centrarchiformes; family Percichthyidae; genus Nannoperca; species Nannoperca obscura. Next base: position 35,270 of record JAVQJL010098926.1, read on the forward strand.
AAGTATCCCATTCAGTGTCATTGTGGTAGTATCCTTACAAATATTTTCGGGTAGGCACTCGTGTAGGAACCTAGATTAGATGTCTCTGTTATGGTGGAATATGACATTAGTGTTACAACTCAGAAGCCTTATGCACTCGGTTGCCAGTTTATTAGGGATACCTAGCTAAATTAAACTTCAGCTATAATACTTCTGAGGCATTTCTAATATCGATTTGAATTATTGTCCACTGAGTTTTTATGAGTTGGGATTTTGTTATTCCTTTACTTGATCGTTGAAAGTAGAGTGAGAACAGGAAATGAAAGGGTGAAACGGCATGCAATAAAGATCCATGGCTTAACCGGGAACGTTGTGGTTTAATTTTGGCGGCTTAACCCCTAGGCCACCAGGGAATCCCTTATCAATACTACAAAGACCTATCAGTACAATGTAATGGTGAATAGCAAAGTTGAAACGGATAGATTGACACACCAAGTAGATACCATTAAAAGTATGTTTTCATTTACATGTAATACTTATTGCTGGAACAATAATGTAAGCAGGGATCGGACAGGCAGTATTCATCTCTGTTATCCATCTTGTGTTAGGATGTACCTCTCTAACACTTTGCTTTCTGCTGAGCTATCATGGCGCCTGCAGCAGAGAGCTAACTATAGTGGCAACATGTCAGGTCTGCTGAGACACTCCTGCTCTCTCATTAAGCAAACACACACACACAATACACAACTGCTTGCACATACACAAAGGCAAACAGACACACATGCATATAGACACCCGCATAAACCCCCACTCCCACCCACCAGTGGTTAATTATCTAGCTTTGATTGTGGGAATGTTCATCTCACATTGTTAATTAGAACTGTGAACACTTCATTAATTAGACCGAGCCTGTCCTCAAGGACCAGGGAAATTCCAGCACTGCGCGTGGGTGTTTGTACGCGTTGTGTGTGTGTGTGTGTGTTTGTGTGTGTGTGTGTGTGTGTCTCCTCACCAGTTTATATCGCTGCATGGGGATCCTACTGGTGTCAATGGGACTCCTCTTGGCTTCATCGCTAAACCTCACCTCTGGCAGTGCTACTGCACACATAACATGGGCCCATCTATACACATACATACATACACAAACAAATTATTACATTATGCTGATTAGGTCGCACAGACAATTCATGAGCTTTGGAGATCAGAGATCAGTATGCAGAGCTAAGCACAGAATAAAAGCATGTCTCACTTGTCGTTTTGGGTTTTCTTCAGAGCTCCACCTCTGAGGTTACAAAGACAGCATTCCTGGAAAAAAAACCACGGAGACACAAGTGAGTAAGAGACAAAGAAGATCTATTTATTTATTATATTCGTGGGCAATCTGCCGAGTTGTTTTATGTTAAAAGAGATTCTGTGTGTTAGGTAATGTCACTTTAATTCCAAAAATATTAGCACTCATAACATCCCTGGCATTAAATAACATTTGTCTCAACTATGGTCAAATTCCTTTAGATAATTATAACAGCAACTTATAATTAATTTACTGATGACACTGGTGTGGCCACATGTAATGCAGCATATATTTTTTATCAGTGTTGTTTCCGGACAGCCTTGAACCTACACATAATGCGTGTATATTGACATCTCACACGTAGGAAAACTGTCTTACCGCTGTAAAGCTTCCTTCCGTACAGCGATCACACGACCACTGTTCGCTGACGTCATCAGCAGCAACACCGTAGCAACCTAAAGGAGGAATTGATGGATGAAAAATTAGGGACAAAGATATAACTATGTAAACGTTAAAATACTCACTTTTACTTAAATATCGCTAAACCGCTTTACTCTAACATTTCAACAATTCACAGAAAACAGCAGATTTGACGGCAAATAGTACATTGACCATCGGTTGCAAAGAACAGAATAAAATGCCACGTCCACATTGTTTCCACAGATTTTCGATGAGTTAGAAGAGGTATTGTTCCATGCACAAATGCTCAGTATTGCAGACTAAGTGGAAATGGAGAGCTGCGTGCGTGTGTGTGTGTGTGTGTGTGTGTGTGTGTGTGTCAGGGAATGGCTGTGGTTGAACAAGTAATGCAGACAACACAAGGGGAAGAGGTACATCTATGCGTCTTTGCTTATAAGTGCATCTGTTTGCGTGTTCATCTATGTATGAAAGGGAGATTTGCACTGGCAGCATGCCTTCGTTTCAGACACTTGTGCAGATGACGTGGCTGACAGAAGTAGTAGTATGAAGTAAATATTGTTGTTTTGTTTAGTTTTGGTCTGTGTCCTTGGAGTGGCAGAGCAGCACAAATGTGTTATGAAAAAAACAAAAGCTGGTGGTGCTCAGAAAAACCTTTGGAGTTTAAAAGTAAGATAAATGTGATTCTTTTCAAAGCTGGCAGCTGGTTTAAAACCATGGGATGTTTTAGACACATAAGCTGGGGGGAATTTTTATTTGTAAGAAACACTTCGTCTGTATATGTGTGTGTCTCTGCTCTTTTTCCCCCACTATCCATCACCAAATCCAACATAAAATCTAAGCTCACCTCTCTTTCCTTTCTCAAGTTCAAATAACAGTACAGAGGGAGAGCAACATCAACTTGTACTTATTGTTGGGTCTCGAAACCAAACTTGTGTTTTTTTCATCAGTGTCAAATGACATACACTTCATCTTGTACCCCCTCACTACTGTACCTCCACAAACTGTGCAGCATATACTCAGTGTGCAGCAGTTAAGCACACACAGTACATACATAACACCGAGACCCTCCAGAGTAAAAGTTGAGGTGGGATCAACCCTAGTGGCAGGAAAGTATGAGGGATTGAAACTGATTTGGGGAGAAGCAATGTCATTTTAAAGCTGTGGATTTGGGACAGTGTGTGAGGCTTTCAAAAAGTGTGTGTCTGTGTGGGTGCACATTGGTAGGAGACTGTCTGGAAGCTCAAGATATTGGCAATATGTGTATGGATTGGGATAGACATCTTGGGCTGTTAAAGTGTGTGAATGAGGGATTGAGATAAAGCACAGTGTATCGTGTCTGTGTGTCCGGTGGAACAGTGAGGCTCTGGGGATTTTCAAGAGTGTGTGTGTGTGTGTGTGTGTGTGTGTGTGAGAGAGAGAGTGAGTGAGAGTGAGAGAGAGAGAGCTTGTTGCAGTGGCTTGGGGCTTTTGGACAGGAAGTGTGTGTGGTGAAGACAGAGGATTCACCGTCATTCGGCTGACGAGGGAAATAAAATACTCCAAACCAAAGCGAGAGGGGGGAGAAAGGGAAACAGAGAGGGGGTGGAACATTGAAACTGAGTGAGTCAAGACTTAAACCCGCTGACCCTCTAACATGAAGCACAACATGTATAAATAAACAATGTGGCTAGGTGAGGTAGATAGACTGTATGAAATTTATAATCTATGCTTACAACACCAGTATCTACCTTAGGACGCATCTCTCTCACACACACACGCACACGCGCACACACACGCGCACACACACGTACACACGTACACACTGCTCTCCTGTTGTGCATACGTACTTGCATGGACTTGCAGGCAACAGCCCTGGCAGTAGAGCAGAGGGGAGGTGCCATCTTCCTGCAGCAGGGGGTTAGTGGGAGTTGGGGGGCAGTTCTGCTCCCGGAAAGAAAAGCAGATCTCGGGGACCAGGGGCTTGGTCCTTCTCAGACCTCTACAGGGACGTGTGGGGCCCTCCAATGGAGATGAAGACTTGAAGGTGTCCTTGGCTAGGACAGGTGTATTGTCCTCAGCTTTGTCTTCAACCTGAAAAAGAATCTGGGTGAACTTTATGTTCTTCTAAACAACTTCTTCATACTACAGAGGGAGTTGGGTTACAAATTACAAGAGCGGTTTCTGTAATAAGACAATAATAAGCTAGGGGTGACCATGTGACCATCACCAGCAGTCTTAGTATTCTTTTCAATATTAGTATTCTTTACTGGTAATTATTTAGCTGTAATATAATTATTAACACAGATGGTTGCGAACTACTTATATGTCACTTTCTAAATGTTGATGAGGGCCTTGTATCCTCAACACTGTTTTGTAGCATGTAACATATTTTTCCGGACTGGACTTAAATAAAAAGGTAGGACCTGCGTGTTTGCCGAAAAACAGTAGGGTGGAGGGTGGAAAAAAAACAACACATATGTGCTCCTGACAGGATTAGAATCACTGACCAGCACAGGTAAAATTAAAATCTTCCCACAGAAATAAATCCTGTGCGAATGGGACATAAGGGACAAAAGCAAAGAGTCAAACTGTCTGTGATCTGCTCGTATTGATAGGCTAGTTTATGCATTTGTTTATGTTTATGCATTTTGGATACAAGCATCCACCAAATAACACTGACTTATATTTTAGTTTAACTACCCTTTACCTGATAATAGGGCATGAAGAGTGTGCACACAGCACAGTATGGCTGCACGGTGGCTACGTGAGCATTGTAATCCCTCTCTGCTGTGAAGCAACTCTTCCTGTTCTGCCAAAGGTAGATGAGGGGCTTCGCCCATGCTTCCATTTCCTGCCCCTCCTCTTCTGCCAAGTTTTCTTCAGTGGGCTCTAAGTGGAGACAAAACAAAGCCTTACAATCTTGCAATCACTTATCTATTTAACTGGTGCCTCTTTACTGATGATGATGATGATTCATGCAAACCTCTATCATTGGTATTTTGTTAATTAAGCCTATTCTGAATCTGAAACAATGGTGCCACCTGAATATCAAAAACAGTGTGCATCATTCTCACAATTTACTTCAGCAGTATTAATATAGTTGCTGCTTAGTCAGATCTAATCCTTCAACAGTGCTGACAATTTCTTTCAGTGGCTTGAAAAACATTAACAATGAAAAGGGACCAGTTTGTTACAAAAATTACCCCAAATGATTAAGAGCTCTCATCACCATAAAATAGGCTTCTCACAGTCATGGTCATTTCACGGTCGTTTCTTACTCAGGGATAAACAACTAAAATGGCTGTTACATTATTCGCTCTTTTTCACAACCATGGAGATGATGAATGTGCGTACATATGTGCATTAGTAGTTGTTAATTGAGGGCCCTGCCTCCCACCTTATTAAAACCATGAAAACAAATAGAGTATCTATCACTAGGTCATTTATCTGTGGTAGGCCTGAGAGTTAAATCTGTTTGGTTTATGTGTTCATTGACGTCAGACAAATCATTTGGGGGGTCATAAAATGTGAAAAATGAGGAGGGGAAGTGGGGACCGCAAAATTGAATGGTTATAAAAAGCTACACTGTGGGAAAACACAAATGTTACCTGATATTACTTATAACTTTGTTGTTAACATTATTAAGACAACAAAGTCAATTCTATTCCTTCTGAGCTGATTGTTAAAAGGTTGTGTAGCTAATAGTCAAAGAGAATGTCATGTTTTTAAATTGGGTTTTTGATTACAACCCCCCAAAAAAAAAAAGTTAGGGCAACTGTATTCTGGTTCACTGCAATGCAACCACCAGAAGTCAAAGGATCGTGGTTTCTGGCCTGGTGCCACCCACTATGCACTGACCACAACAGGAAATGTCCCTGGGTTTTTATTGAAATGAGCATGGCTCTTGGCTAACAGTATGTGCATGTGTCACTGTCTGAATGCTGGGAGTCTTTTTAAGGCCAAACATTCGAAATACCTTTGAATGAACTGTGTGAACTCTCTCTGTGTGTGTGTGTGTGTGTGTGTGTGTGTGTGTGTGTGTGTGTGTGTGTGTGTGTGTGTGTGTGTATGTGTGTGTGTGCCCACCATCATCACTGGCAGCCTGCTGTTTGACAGCAGTGGGTACAGCCCTTGCAGTAGGTTTCCTGAGTGGGTGACGCCAACTCTTAGTGGTCTTCTTCACTGACAGCGCAGGGTACTGACAGGAACAGGCACCATTGAAAGGTATTAGAGTGAAAATAATCTGTATATGTATAAAATCTAGAAAAGACTTAATGTTTGTGATCGTGTGTAAAAGAGGACTCACAGGACAAACCTCTCCAGGTTCCAGGCCTGATTCATCACACTCGTAGTTACTTCTATCATTTTCCTCCTCTTCTGCTTCTTCCTCTTCTTCTTCCTCCTCCTCCTCCGATGAACCACTACTGCTCTCTCCCTTGGCACTACTTTGCTGCTCTGCCTCTTCGCCATCAGATCCCCCTTCTTCCATATCGGACACCCCATCCTGTTCTCCTCCGCCCATCCTGAGAGGTGAAACAGCAGTAACCGAGTGTAGACTCTCCTCTGCCTTCCTTTGTCTCCCCAGCTCCCTGCACAAAGAAAGGGCTTCCGACCCGTCTACTTCCCCTCTGTGGAGTTCATAATCTCCACAAAGCCCCAGGGGCTCAACAGCACTGACTGAAACTAGCGATGTTGGCTCGAGCTGGGCCCAGGTAAGAGGCCCACCTTCCTCTTCCTGGTTCTCCGACTCCCGGAGGTCTAGTTCTGGGTCCTCCAGGTCTGTGACCTCTTTGCACTGAGGTTCAGTCCACATGGTGTAAGGTAGGGGGTCATGGGTGAAGTCAGAAGACAGTTCTGGGTGTAGACTCTGAATGAGTACTGCAGGACCCTGGGAATTTAAGTTTTTCCAGATGCTACTGGAGAAAGGTTTGGGTTCAATGTATGGGTTCTGGGAAGTACAATGTGAAGGGGAGTATATAGTGTGGTGGTGGAGTTGTAATAATGAGTGACTGTCACTTTGAGTGCATAATGGAGAGGAAGGGGCTGGGAGATTATTGTTTGAGGTACCAGTTAAAAGAGAACCAGCACTGCTCAGACTCAATGCACTGCCTCTTTGAACTGGGTCCTTTGAGTTATCTTTACTTGCTAACTCTCCTAGGCTGTATTGTTGCTCAGTTTGAGGTGCAGTGCTCTGAACTGGCTGGCGAGGGGAAGCGTCACTCTGTCCAGGAGGAACATTTTCCAGCTTTGTATGATCCTTTTTTACAGCAATTTCTGGCATTATTAGCATTTCATGGACACCACCAGATGTTATTTTGTGCATAGAGTTGGTGGTGAAATGAGCCGTGTTTCCTTCTAAACCAGACACTGCAACCCCTTCGCAATTATATGGAGAATCTAAATGCCAGTTGTTGGCATGTTCTGCAGTTAGAGGTTCTTTTGACATCACTGAGTCAGCCTCTCCGTCTTCCTGTTTGGCTCCATGTGAGGACGGAGAGCTGGTTGGTGTCTCTCGTTGAAGCACAGGTGCAACCTGGTGACTGCACAATTTAGATTTTGAGACGTCAGTCAGTCCATCATGAGCCGGGGTGAGAGAGGGCATCTCTTGGATCAGTACAGGTGGCAAAGGGCAGATTCCAACCTTATCTGCTGGCTCTGGAGTGAGTTGTGGCATATCCACTGCATTTCTCTGTAGCAGAGGAGGGAAAAGATTTTCCTCAGTGTTGCTTTTTTCTAAACTGCAATTGTGTCCTGAAGAGGAGAAGGAGCCACATGATGTGTAACTATCCCCCTCTGCTGGCTCAGTTTTGAGATCATAAAGTGCTTCTGTAGTTGAGTGTGGATTGATATGTTTTGGATCAACAACTGTGTCCATTTTCTTTGCTTTAGCTGGGTTGTTAGTGTTATTCTCAGTACCTGTGTCCATGCAGCTGTCAGTGTTTGGTGTTATGCTTAAAGTGTCTTCTCTACATGAGGAACTTAATGTCTGAGCTTCAGAGTCTGGGGGACACAAGCATATCTGCTTCTCAGCAGAAGTGCCTGTTGTGTGGGAAGATGAACTGAGCTTGTTGGCCTCCAGGGGTGGGACCCTGGTAGAGTAGTCCTGAGAGGTTGAGAGGTCTTGTGGTTCAGAGGAGCAACGCCATGACTCTTTAATTCCAGGATGCATCTGGGTAGCCTCAGGCCATTGTCTGAGTCTTTCAGGAGTCCTGCTTGTGACCCCTGAACCTGAGAGGGGTTGAGGGTCAGTATGAGTGACCGTCTCTCCCTTTAGGTCGTTCTTCACTGGTGAAGCAGCGGAGGGGAAGAGGCTGCACTGAGAGTTATGGGATGGCTCCTTATTAGAAAATCCCAAACTATTACTCTCAACTCGATTTACCTTGACCACACACATCTGTCTGCAAGGACCTGTTGAGGATAAAAGGATGGTTAACATGTGAAATCTTCCATCAAGTAAACAAAGACTGTAAACTGTAAAATATTTTTATACATCTCAGTTGAGAGACATTTTTTTTTTAAAATAGGCACACAGAGAAACAGTCTCAAATCATGCACACATTCACTGCCAGGCCCGGTAGCACTTTTCAGATCAAAGTGAAGACTCAAATACCTTCCAGTGCCATCAGTCAGTCTCTTACCAGAAAGCTGAACAGAGTTCTGATTCTGGTTGTGCTTTGACTCCGCTTCCTTTTTCTTCTTTTTCTCCTCTTCCTTGCAGGTTGTCTCTGCCACAGACCTTCGCACCTTGGGCCCAGGTGGACCACCCAGGCCTTTCCTCTTGCTGCTGCTCAACGCTGAGCTGCCATCCAGGCCAACAGGCTCCTCTGAGGTCCTGAGGCGCTTGGAGCGCATACGAGAGTGGCTGCTGCTGTAAGAAGGGAGAGAGATTGAAGAAGATTGAGACTCAAACAATCTGATTACTTTACTTTACATTACTAAAAAGCAATAAAAGTAAGTGAGGCATTTTGTGACTTAGGAGACAAGGGCATTTGGCTCTTACATTTATTATTATTTTGAATTGAATTAGCCTATATTTATTAGCATACTATCACTGCTACTGCAGATTGAAACCCCACTAGCACCATTAGCTGCAGTAGACTACTCTCTGTAACAGTATAGTATAGAAAACAGAAGAAACATTATCCGAGTATGAATCAAGCACCCTTTATCAGTAGTTCTGGTCTTGCGCCGCCTCTGCAACCAGCTCTGCAGCTCCGGTGTTGTACTGGGAGTGGCACGTGTGTGGTCAATAGGGGTAGAATCTTTGCCCAGCATCCAGTTAGGGTACCGGTCAGGTTGAAAACGTTTCACAAAGGGTTCCATGGATATCTTTACCATGTCCCTGCTACATGTGCACTAGAGGAAAGGAAGAAGAAGAGGAAAGATATTGTCTGTGCTTTAGAAAAACATGAACAGTCCTTGCTGTTTTCACTTTTAAGCCTAAATTACAATCTATTCTGTTCAGTTTGATACTGTATGACCATGATTTTACACTTCTTTCTTCTAAGTGGTGCACAGTTTTAATGAAAATTTAAGTGAATGTTACCTGTGTGGCCACTTTGCCATAGTCTATCCAGCGTATCGTGGCAAAGTTGGTGGACTCTGCGCAGTTGAAGCCATGATTGAAGCCAGCATGGTAGCCATAAGGGAAGGTGATCATGAACTCTCCAGCTTCCTGAGTAATCTGACAATTTTGGATAAGGAGGGAGAAAGACACAGACGGAGAGATGAATGACAAAACACTGAAATGTCCCTTTTGTTTTTAAAACTCAGCAAGTAAAACAAAAGAAAGAAAATAATTAAAATAAACCACTGATTTCTGCAATCAGTCAAAACATGCAATGCTAATTTTAGCAGGAAAAAAAGCAGTTGTCGTAAAGTTGGTAAATAAAGAGTATGAACAGAGACATTTTTCAAAGGGGTTGAAAGCCTACCTTATCAAAGGGAATGCCATACTTCTTCAGTATGGAAGGGGAGATTAAAGTCATCTTGTGACGAAGAAAAGCCTCACACCCCTTGAAGCTGTTGGGAAAGAAACCTGACACACACACACACACACACACACACACACACACACACCGTATAAGTCAGCCACAAGATGGTGGTTTTACATTTTCTGGCTGTATCATTTTCAACCTTTATAAACTACAGTGATATTTTTTTCTACAGCTAATAATTATAATAATGATACTGATATAACAATCGATCAATTTGTTTAGAAAATGTCAAAAAATATGACAAATGTCACAAGTTACACAAATTCCTTGTATGTGTAAGCCTACTTGGCAATAAATATGGTTCTGATTCTGGGTTACCATAGCACAGAATTATAGCTTAAAACAAAACAAAAAAAAGGAATTCAATTTACAACATAGAAAAGCAGCAACATATTCATCCGAGATTCATTTAAGAGTATGCAACGAGGAAAGGATTTATATTTTTACCTGATAAATGACAATGTATCAATAGTCAACAATTAACTTTCTGTCAATCAACTAATTCATTAATTAAGCTTTGTTGCATATTAGTTCCTCGTCATTTCACCTTTATTAACTGGATGGCTGTCTGTAACAACTAGGCACGTTATTCGACTGTGATATTTATAGCTACTTATGCAGTGAAGTAATCAGAATATTACGCTTAAACTTAATAACCTTCTTATACATTCACTTTACATGGGCTTAACTGTGGATGTGTGAATTTAGCTGTCCTTCTTCACTGGAAACAATTACTCAGTTGTAACTGTAATCATATGCATTACATTTTATTTAGTCTACTTATGCCTTAAAGTGTGGATTTCCCTAGTGGTTTGTCAATACATTAAGCTGCAGTTTACATCTTTACTAGTAGCAGTTTTTGCATTTTTGGAGCTCATTAGCATGCTTCATCTGTAGCTTTGCCATTACCTCTAGTGCCCTCTCATTACAGAGTTAAAATTATGTGTTGTACTTTGTTGTTTAATGCAGACCTGCTTCTGTATGCTGCCATTGTTAGTGAATAATTATATAATTACCTCTGCCACCTCCATTTATATTAGAGAATACAAAGAGAATATAAATTGTTTTTTTTACCTGTAGCCAGACGCTCCAGTCTCTTCCCATGCTCAGGGGGGATGGCGTACCTGTTAGAGACAACAGACAGATATGGAGCCGACTGAATTATTTTTGACTGTGTATGGGAGATTCTGAGCATGTATTGTTCATTATACCCACACTGTAGCATACACTGAAGGTTGCAGACACATTTTTATGAGAAGCCTTTATAATTTCAAGACTGCCATCAAGTGGTGGATACAAGAATAACTACAAGAAGGCTGGTGAAACTTTTCCAGCACTGCACTCTTAATAAACAAATCAAAATTATAATACACAGAAATGTCCCTTATTGTAAATGTATATTATTTTTATAATATGGAGCCTACTTCTGCCTCCGATTGGGACACAATAACTATCACTGCTTGCTGCTGACTTAAGAGAATCTTATTTTGACCTTATTCTGCATTTTCTTATGGCACTCTGCTGATGCAATCCGAATTTCTACTATTCCCAATGTTCCTGGGGAGGAAACCTGGGCAGCATGACAGAATTCCTTCAAGGTTTGACTAGGCATTCCATTTGACTTGCACCATCCGCCCTCAGGTCTGTGGCATCTCTGTCATCATATCACCTGTCAGCTTAACAGAGCAGTAAGAGTCCAGGTGAGAGGGAGAGACAACCTCAGGTAGAGGTGACACGGGTAGTTGGAGGGGATTGGGAAGAGGGGAGAGAGGTGCATCTTTAAGCTGCTCGCCTCTAGGGATGAGATGTCAAAATAGTAGCAAGATGAAAGAGTGTATGTCAGTGTGTATGCGGCAGATGATATGGGTGGGTATGTGTGTGTGTGTGGGGGGGGGGGGGG
>JAVQJL010098931.1:0-11283 GCA_036024295.1 Nannoperca obscura
TCTTTGCATGTGTCATTGGTTCCCACATGTATCAGAAGATTTTTTACCTTCGGGTGTTTAGTTATTAACTGTGAAACTTCATTCTTGATATCACAGACCAGCGCATCAGGAGAGCAATGCGTTTTAATTGCCTTACCCCCTAAGTTTCTGACGATGGACAATTAGAGTGACCGGTTCCTCTGTTTTTTCCAGATTCTGATATTTTTCTTTGCCTTTGCCGGTTTTCAGAGCGAGCATTTGTTCCTTGAGGGTGAGCCTTTCTCCACTCTGAGCTTTTTCTTCCCACTGAGCTCTGTGGGGACCTTTTCTGTCCCTGCTCCTCTGACTTCCGTTCCCTTAGATTTAAAAGAGGCTCAAACCTGTTTTCCAAAGGTAGAGGTGTGGGAGATGGTGTGGTTTTGGACCACGAGCGGTCCCCCAACAATCCTGTGTTGAGTTTGCTGATATCTTCCTTTGTGTTCTGTGCGGGAGGACAGTTCTCTTATCCTTTGGCTTTGCACCGCATTTCTCCCAAAAAGCAGTGCTGTCATTACGTTCCTTTTTTAAAAAATGTTTTCCCACTGAATTTCGGAAAACTTACTGTGTCACTTAAAGTCAGCTGTCCATCTAGTTGGTCTCTGTTAGGATCTCTGTCACTTGTGGATGACACTAGGAGAGTATCATAAAGTAAAAATTCTTCTCTAAATCATAGATTCTTTTTTCCAGTGTAGTCATCTTTTTCAGCAGTTTGAAGCAGTCCGAGCACTGCTGTTGTTCTGATGAGCGTGGCATAATGGCGGTGCAGTAGTAAAAGTTGAAAATGTTTTAAAAATTGTGGTTGTAGCCTTCGTAAATAAAATACAAAATAAAAATAAAGTCCCAGTGATTTATAGTGTCAGGAAGCTAAACAAGACAAAAGAATGTAATCAAGCAGAGAGCAAGCAGCGAAGTGTCTGCACTGTAAAGCGTCTGCCAGACAGGTTGAAATGAGTGTTTGACGAATCTGACTTAGAGCACAATCTCGTACAAGCAATACAATTTGTTTGATTTGCCTTGTGTTGGCAGTTGAGATTAGTTTAGTTCCTAATGTAGCGCCTGTGTTTAGTCCTTTATTTCCTAGGATGGTTTTGCCTGCTTCTCTCTCTGTTCTCCTCTCTGACAGTCTGTCAATATCTGCATCTTGGTGGTGTCAGATTGCCTGCTCACCAAGCTCTCCGTCTGGTCCTGATAGCTGCTTCTCTGCCAAACAGGGCGGAGGGGTTTGAGTCATGGCCTTGGACACGCTAGTTGTTGTTGTTGTTGTTGTTGATCATCTAATTTGATGCTGTCATTACCTGACAGATGACGAGTCAGACCTCTGGACGGAGAATCTTGGATATATTAAGTGTACATTAAGTAACTACTGGTGTTGTCATGGATTCAACTGTGACTCATTCATCTAAAGAATGGGCTGGTAGCATTACAGAGCTCTTACCCAGTGTTGTGTTACTGACACAAGAAGAGTGAACCGTCTTCTAAGCTTTGAAAGAACAAGCGTCTCTTCCTAAAGCCTCTGATGATGGCAACGCACGCCTGTTTTTGATATCCGCTCTGCGAAAGGGAAATAACATGGAATGTATTTTGTTATGGCGTTAGTAGCATTCTTTTCCAGAATAATCACATCAGACCATGACTGTGTCTCCTGGGTTGAGCAGACAGAAGCAGTGTTGGGGCGTTTTTGGTTTTGCTTTTTTTAAACCGTGAATGCTAACAAGTAATCATTATGCACAGATATCTGCTACTGCCCAGTAAAATAGTAGACGGACAGAAAGCTGTGTCATGTTTCAGCTGCTTAGAGATGATGGATTTGGAAATTAGAAAAGGCTGGTGTAACACTGGCTTGAAAAGGAGAATGGGACTTTGGTTCTGTATCAAGACCATTAAGTGTTCTGAAAATGTTTTGTGAGGGTTCTTTTTGCATAGGCTCTAGTCTTTGCTGTGTGGAAGGCAGTTCAAGGGCACAGCAGACATGAGCCAATGCAAAGTGTTTGATCAGTCAGCTAATCTTTTCATTGGCTGTTTAGACCAAAAACAGCAGTGCAATAAAAACACAATGGAAGGGGCTTTTCTCAGTGTAATTACATGCTTTGACGTCTCGTCGCCCAGCCGCTCCACCTGTGCTTGGCTTTGTCTTTTGTCCCTGACAAAAACCAGTGCATTAAACAATGTCATTTTTACCGCTAGGTGATATAAAACATTCTTAATGAGATTGTTCCTTGAGCCATTTGCATTCATCAAGTTTTGTTGAAACATCTTATTAAATGTATTGCACCTATGCAAAGTTTCAAAACCAACTCCCAACAAAAAGTGCAGTAATGTCTGTATTTAATGTGGATCATTGACGTTTAGCCGATACTCAATCTATCTCTTTTCTAGTGCACATGCGCCTCTGCGTTTTCTGCCTTTTACGGTTCCTCCGCTCGTCTTACTTGCTCTTTTAAATCTTTGTTATTTAACTTTGTACTTATGGGGTCAGCCCGAGGGTGCTTAAAGCCTGTGCCTCTCAGCTTTGTGGAGTACTGCAGCATGTCTTCAGCATGAGCCTGAGTCTGCAGAGGGTCCCTGTGCTGAGGAAGACTTCCTGCCTAGTTCCTGTTCCAAAGACTCCACGCCCCAGTGGAGCCAAGGACTGACCTGTGGCACTGACCTCCCACATCATGAAGGCCCTGGAAAGACTCGTCCTGGAGCAGCTCCAGCCCCTGGTCCAACCATATTCGGACCCTCTACATTCTATACCCTCTATATTCTACTGTTTATTCTTTTTTCAATAACTTTATTGAGCAGTGTAGCTGTATCAAAAAGCAATTTCCCTTCTGGGATCAATAAAGTATTCTGATTCTGATTTGTCATTTGGATAATCTTCATTATTCCTTTAAATTCCATGTTTCTATGCTGTAATCGGCACAACACACTGCTTTGACACATTTAACTGACAGTAATGCTTCAAATATACTGAATTTAGTCTAAACTAATCTACTCCACCACCCAATAATGATAAAAATAATCTACCAGTAACCTTTGAAGAAAGTATTTCAATGTCAGATAAAGTAAGAAGCCACTGGTACGTATTAGAGGTGCTTCATTTGGAATCCTTCTACAGACAGCTGAGCATCTCATATGAAGATGATAAAATAAATTAACCAATGAAAAGAAATGGATCAAGTCATTCAGGTATTCTAAACAATGAAAAGAGGTGCAGACGTGGAGCAGCTTGATGTGGACGGACTCCAGCCGACGACCTCGTTCATGAAGAACAACCATTTCTTTTAGGGTTGGTTTGAAAAAGGTGAAGTGAGCTCTAAATACAGCTTCAACTGAGGATACAGTCAGACAATACAGACAACACTCAATCACCACATTTATTGAAAAAGTAGAAATTACAGGCATGTATAAAAATACAGTAGTTAGAAATCTCTGCACAATAACCATCTAGACAGACTACTAAAATATATTCTCTACATTAATTGCAGACCTACATCACATGCTAACAGAACTAAAGACAAAAAAAACGATATCCAGAATATCAGGAGTACAAGTTTTTGGTTAAATACCAAGCTGAAAGAACAAAGTGGGGTTTTAATACCATCCTATCCACTGGGTTCAGTCTACATGGTAGCACTGTGCACACCACAAGGACCAATGTATTTCAGTGTAGTGAAAATTAAATATTTTAAAGGATAAGTTAATACACAAAATACATTTTAGACTAATCTTTCCCCACATATGAAGCAACACAGACAGACTGAACGTCTAAAAAGGTTCAGTACTTAGAGTAAAGCTGCTGTCCTCAACAACAGGTACAGCTCCATGCTTTACAACCTCAGTTAACAATACTGATAGTGAGTAAATGTTTAGACCTGAAACTTTCAAAGGTTTCAGAAATCTGCACAAAGCAGTCTTAGTATCTTTAACAGTGAACAAGTAATTATTTTGAAACAAAACCAAAAACCCAAGAAAATACAAAAAGGTGTGTCCAGCATCTCTGAAACCTGATTGGACACACCAGTGAGATTCAGCTCTACCTGGAATGTCCTTTAATTAATAATTACATAGAGTCCCACGGCATGGTTCAAACAGAGGGCATTGAATCTGTACCTGGACAGATGCTCGTTTCCATTTATTACAAAAATATATTCTACAACATAACAACGCAAAAATAAGGTGTGGAGAGTCAAGAGACTACAGAACATGAACGGAACATTCCTCTAAATCCTCACAGCGTTTTGGGTTTGTGGAAAATCTACACAGTCCCCCCCTAAAATTTATATATTAGTCTAATATATTTTTACTGCTGATGTGTAGCCAACTGTGGAGTTGGCATTGTGTGTTTTTTGAGGAGGGTGTCACATGATAAATGTCAAATCAGCAACATTTCTTAAAATAAAAAAAAAGTCTTGACACCTGGTCATAACAGTATTAATAAAGGCTACATTTTGTACATCCATGTGTTTGCACTGAATGGCTGCAGTCAGTTTCTTTAAAATACACATGGAGCTTTTGTTTGGACTGTGAAGACAGTTCATACCCCAAGAGTCAAAGATTCAAAATGGAGGAAACTATCATATTAGCTGTGTTGCACCAGACCGTTTTATATATCCGTCCTCTTCCAGAATATCAACTGATCCACTAAAGACGTGTGGCACGACTTGCAGTAGTGGGACAAACCCAAAATGTATCTTGAATAAACTATTGTTTGAATGTTGGAAAGAAACCCAATATTGTACCACTACTGATCTGTTCAAATTCAAACTCCACAGGCACGACACACCTGTGTCTTGATCTCCAACAGAAGGGGTTCCTAAAATGTTTGCCCTGTTGCCTAAACTAGGCTCTTGTGTGTCATGCTGCCACATGGCATGAAACCACCTGAGAAAGCAAAGTGGGAAACATTTCCATGAATGGAAGAATCATGGATAAAAGTATGGCCGTTAGCTGACTGTAAAACACAATTTGTTAGCTTGCTATACACCTGCATGTAACAACGTTAACTCTACAGTGTAGCTTAGTGTTGGACTGCGTGAACGTCTCAGCTCTATTGCCTGCTTTGTGACTGATGGTAAAATCCTGAAATTCACAAACATTTGAGAAGAAGCTTGTTGAGAAAAGGAAAGGAGTGGACGGCTGCTTAAGTAAAGGGTACATTCCAGAGGTCTCCAGGTTTCCATGCACCATTTCAAATAAAGAATTTCCAAAAAGACTGAATCTCATAGCAAGCCAAGACACTGAAACCAGAAGCGGTCCAGGTGGAATCAGAGACATGAAGAGTCTGAAGCAGCTTGTAAAAGACAACAGTGAGGTTTGGGCCACTTGTGTTAGTGTAGGTCTGTCCGAGTGTCATACGTCAGTGTCTCATACTTTATTCTGTCCATCGAGGAAGACTATATCAACCGTGTGCTGCCATCACCGTGCTTCATCACCCAGCTCCTCCTCCTTGTATTGGTTGGGTACGAGCTGTGGTGACATGCACATTGCCTCCTTTTCTGTTCCCTGCTCTGCCTCCTCTGCTCTCATCTTTCCACCGTGGTCCTGGAAATGGTGCAGTTATGGTTTCCTCTGACAGCAGGGCTTGTACAGGTGGGGGTCGATGAGGACTTCTCCGTAGCGTCCCTTGTACACGATCCCACAGCACACCTTCTGTCTGAAACATCAAAAAGGCTCCTGTCAGTGTGAGGCTGCAGGACTAACCCCAACACCACAAGAGCACTTCTGGAATACAACACACAGTCAATCAATGGGTTCAGATGGATGGTGCTCCGGGTCCTGTGTTTTTTCTGAAGTCTGCGTAGAGTTGGTGTGTGTAGCTCCAGCTACATTGACTGGCTGGATGGATGCTTTCACATTAGGAAAAAAGAAGACTTGAAAAGTAAGCAGACGGTTACCTTTTCCAGTAGGTGAGGTCAAGGAAAGAGAAGGCCTGAGAAGGAGCGGAGCCAGGTGAAAGTTCCGTGTCCGAGACCTCGTCCCACTGGTTGCTGTAGCTGGGTGAGTGAGCGGGTGAAGCACTGGAGGTGGTGCTGTGGGCGTCGGAGTCTGGGAGTGACACAGACAACAGGATCAGAACACTTCCTGCTGACTAGCATGTTCTCCTCCACTGTGTGTGTGTGTGTGTGTGTGTGTGTGCGTGCTGTTCAAACTTAAGGTTGATAAATCTTGTCAGACAAAATAACTGATGGGAAATGTTGGCACAGAAAGTCAACATGCAAAAGAAATGTATAGATAAAGCTTCATATGCTTTCTGTAGATAGTGCAGTTGTCTCAGCACACTATGTAAGTGGGCAAATGTCAGCTGTATGGGATTAATATGCTCACTTTTAAGTTTATTAACTACACTTAAGCAATTGCAAATGACAACGGACACTATTCAAGTCCAACACTGCTACGACCCACAGAGTGTGTACGAGTATGGAACCTCCCTTTAAATATCCAAGCAGGTACCTCACGGTTCTTTGAAGGTCCATTCTTTGTTACAGTCGACATGAATACTATTAGGACTCCAACACAGACCTATTGTATCAGTTTTTGTGCAGATGATACATTCTTGCATCCACATAGTTTCTTCAACTCAGTCTGCCTTTAACAATCTTCAGACATCTCTGCAGAAGCCCACACTTGTAGTGAATGGTGACGTGACTAAATGAGGCCATCATGTCCTGCTATCCATACACAGAATGGTCATATTAGAAATCTCTGGGAATTTTGTCAGACTGGGTAACTCTTGATACCCCACAAGTAAATACCAAATGATAAAACTTCCTTCTACTACTTTGCGCCTTAAATGAAAGAAACTTAAAAGGAGTTTTACAACTTTAAAGTCCCATGCCACTGGATGGACTGGGACCTTTCATTATGGACCTTTAAGACACATGTGGTTGTTTCTGATGCTGTTTGTACATGCAAGATCTTGATCTCAAAGAAATGACTTATTTAAATGAAATAATGATTATTTTATTTATTAACTATTGCATTCCTACACCAGCACTAAATTGTCTGCTTACGGTTTCTCTTCAGCTCGCTCTGCACACGACTTATCTGGCTGGGCCTCAGCTTCTTCTTCATCTTCTTTGTCCTCAGTGTGGCCTTCATACTCGAGCCAGCTTTTGCATCGACCACCTGAAACCACACAGGGTGTCAAAAGTACAGAATGCCCAACACAAAGAACCATAAAAGCTCTACAAGGGTCCTGTGTCCTTACATGACTCCAGTTCTTTTTGGATCCAGCTGGAAGTTTTTTCCATCTCTTGACCAGGAGGACACAGGCGTTACAGATGTCCCCACAACGCACCTCACCCAGCCTGCAGTGACAGAAGAGACCGTCACACCAGCTAAGCACCACTCAAATACAACCAATACGCTGTATGAGAGATGCATCATTAGATCTAAGGTCTATAAATACACTTTTCAGCCTGACATATGATGCATCTTTGGATCCACTAGAAGTGAAAATAAAACAGGTAATAAAAGCCATGTAGCTGACGAGAGCAATTAATTTCAGTGATGTGGCTCTGCGTCGGTTTATATCTTATCTGTCAAACATTAGGTCCTTCTCTGGGTGATACATAAAGTTATTAATAGTGGTGTCAATCAATTAATTTTTTTTTAATAGTTAATCACAATAATAGGCTGTGATTGATCATGATTAATCACGCTTAAAATACTTTTTTTGGGGGGGTGATAAAACAAAATGTGTGGTGTTGGAAAAAAGAAATGCATGACAAACTGGTTAGAGGAATCAGAGTTCTTTTTACTTTATTATAACATCTCAGCTTAGTTCTGATGATTTCTGAATAAGAATCTCTTAATTAGCAGAGTAAAGTCTCAGGGAATGCTTGGTATAGCCATAATGAATGCAGACTTTATTAGCAGACAACGACATAAAGAACAGTTACAAAGTAACGTCTGCTACAAAGAGAACGTAAACAGCTTGCCTGTGAATTGTTTGCAATGTAGCATCTCACCCAAATGAATGAGTTAGTTGTCTCTTTGTTCACAGACTTACCAGTGTAGTCTGACGTACACGGCATGGTCCTGTCTCAGTGCTAGCATCTTTGCTAACATCAGCAAAGATGTGCTTTGCCCGTAGATGGAACTTCCGACTTGTGCTTCGGTGGAAAGACAGTTCATCACTGCAATATGTGCACACAACTTTGGTTTTATCTAAACCTCCATTTGGAAGCTTTTTAAAAGGAAATTTGCCGTTCATCACACTGGCGAATGTCTCCTCGGTCATCGTGATATCTGCGTTCACCGTGACTTTTAGTAATTCAGTCAGGTAAAAGTTTGTGCTGCAATTATGGGAGGAAGTCGGGGTCAAACTTGGTAATATGATTAATTAGCATTAAAAAATGTTATCGCGCTAATATTTCCAGATTAATCTCAAGCGTTAACGTTGAAAGCCCTAGTTATTAATATTATTACCACCATCATCATCATCTTCCAGAGCTACTGCAGTACCTGATGCTAAGCCACATCAGCAGTAACCATGGCAATAGAGCCGGACAACCTGCTTGAGCTAACTGCAGCAGAAAGTTAGAGCTGCAACACATACATGACTTCAAACAAGACTTTAGTGTCTACACAGCTGGTTCCTGCTGGAGAAGGAAACAGGCAAGTTAATTAGTGTAACTTTAGAACACCTGAGCCTGTCACCTCGCACACTATTTTTATCTCATGCCTATCCCTCCTCACAGGTTGAAACCCTCTGCTCTTACTGACCTTAGCAAATCCTGAATGTCTACAAGAACAGCACCACGGCAGAGACCCAGGGCCACGCAGGCCTCAGTGGTCCCTGAGTGGAAGGCACGGCTCACTCACCCAAAGCAGCTCTTGAAGTTGCTCTTGTAGTGTTGGCAGTCAGTGAAGCGGGAGCTGGACGACTTGGCTCTGCAGATGCAGCAGCCGTCTATACTCCGGTACATCTTTGGCTTGTGGAAGCTAAACATCTACAGCAACACAGGCAGAGAAGCATAGACCGTATTCAACCATGAGGATGCCGTAGCGCCTCAAACTAGAGCTACAAGATTCTTTTTCTTATTGTACTCTCACATGCCTGCAAGTTCCACAAACTTCACTTCAATGGAAAATGGCACCATTTCATTAGTTAGTAGATTAAAATAGATCTGCAAAGGAGTTATTTCATTATCAACTCATCTTGTGATTCATCTAATAGATTATATTGTTTGGCCTTTAAAATGGTGAAAAATGTCCATCACAATATTTTGTCTTCAAACGTCTTGTTTTGTTTGACCAACCGTGGAAAAGAGCTTCCTGTCGACTATCACAGAATACAAGAAGCTTTTAACACTATGAGAAATACTTTATGATGCAGCCACACGGAGATTGATCTGTGCGTAACGTGTGCATTTACGTCATATGTCATTGAACCCCCCTCCCCCGCGCGCGCGCGATCAAATGGCGGGAGGTGTGTGTGTATCACTGAGTAAGGCCTGGCTGCCTCTTACGCAACCGTGGTGCTGATGCAAGTGGAGGCTCGACATGCGGGATGTGAGGCGACCGTCAGCCACACATCGATAACGGGAGGGTGTCACAGTGTACTACACTCACTTCAGCTCTTCTACTGGGATTAAACCGTTAGAAGATGACCGACACACTTTGCTTTACAGAAACGAACAAAATGATATTTACGAGGTGTCTTCACTATGTATAAGCAGAATATGGCAACGTGTGCGACGCTGCAAGGTGATTGTGTAATCCTGTCCTGACTCCAGGCTGGCACATGGCAGGAGGATGGAGGCAAGAGGCGTGCTGCTGGTGCAAGGCTGCAACACTAACAAAAGTTCACAAAAAGAGCTTACACAGCAGACGATGTAAGTTTAGAGTAGCTAAATGCGGACAGTGCTGCGCTGTCAGTCCGCCGTCTTCAAACAGGTTTAAACGAGCCTTTCCACCGCACTCTGGCCGAATCTGAAGACACGGTCCTGCCCCCACCCGGCTACAGCAAACCTACACACCAGCTTTTAACTACTCCGTTTCATTTAGCGTTGGAATGCGTTATGCAACTTTAAGCACGTTAACACTGCTGTGGTTTGTGCAGGTGTCCGGACACGGTACACGAGCAGAGTAACGTGTGTGTACGGAAGATGAAAACGGAAGAAAGTTGATTTACAGATAAATAGAGAAGGAATCTTTTCTGAACTAACCGAGCAACTAGCTAACAAACTCATGAGCATCACCAGACAGCACAGGACAGGATAACAAACAGAGCCGTGTGCTACTGCAGGGCAGCTGGACGTTCAATGGTTAAGGTAATCAGAAACCCCGTTCCCCGGGAACGTCACTGCACGCCGAAGGTAACAGCACCGAGCGGACTTTTGTTCTGTACACACAGTCAAGAAACACAATCACCTTTTTCACGGTGAAAAGCCGAGCCGAGCGACCCTTTCGTGTGGCATGTGCGGTGAACAGAACTCTTTTTGGAAGTGGCTCTCACAACAACGTCGTTGCACACCATCACTTATGTTGCCCGCCGGAGCGTAAAGACGCGGCGATGACACACGTGACTTCCGCTTTCAAATTAAAAAGTGTCACAAGCACGCGTTTCCATGGCGGTTTGGCGTAACGACGATACACTTATTTTGAAGTTTAGATCATTCGAGTTCCGATCTTGCTATGATGCAGCTTGATGCAGCCAGTGTGCTCGTAGTAGTGGAGACGTTCACGCAGGCGCCACCATTTTCAGATTTTCTTTAATCAGCGTAATTTGCGTACAGATGTGACGTCTGACTGCGTATACACTGCGATGCCCATATAAGGAGTGATGTTTAGGTGTGAAAAGTTGAGTCGGAGGTGGAGAGAAGATGTTGCAGGACAGGCTGCCAGGAGGAGGCTCTGTTTATCTTTTTTTTGGTTAATTTTGCATTTAAATATTTGCGCTATGTTTTCAGTTCTTTTGGAGGATTAGATATCAATATATTATTACAAATATAAGACAAGCTGGTTGTAAAAGTAGAGTATAAACACAACTTTTCACACTATGCTACTTATTAAGCTTCAAATATGAAAAAAACACAGTGTTAGATGCATTTTCCAATGGAGCAGCAATGGCCTTGTTGAATTCATTGAATGTAGTCAGAAAACTAATTTACACCCAATCAATTTTGATCCTAGTTTAATTTGTCAAAATGTTTATATATTGTAGCGTCCTGCTCTCACACAGCGACAAGATGTTATTTCACTTTACTCGTATCTTTATTACGAAACAATACACAGGCTCCTGTAGGCCGGGGCCAACGCCAAAACAACAAAAAC
>JAVQJL010098932.1:0-11837 GCA_036024295.1 Nannoperca obscura
AAAAGATTTATGAACATAGGTACATTTAGAATGTTTGAATATTGCTGATGGTTTGGGGAAGCTTCGTGGGGACGTCCGCCGTGGCACTCGGGTACGACAAACCCCCTTCAGGACCCTACCGAGAGAAAAAAAAAAAAAAGGGGAGAAAGAACAGGAAAAACGAACAAAAAGGGACGGGCGGGTGGGGAGCAGTAATCGAGAGAGGACGAGGGATGATTACGTACGGTATTTATACGGAAATTGCGTAGTGACGTGGTTGACGTAATGGGAGTGTGTTCCTGCTCCCGAACTTCCGCTAAATAGCAACAATTACTGCACTACTCTCTTCCTTTCTCCTCATTCCACTCCCTGTCTCTATCCCTCTTTCCTACTATATGTGGAGCCACATGACTTGAGTCAGCACTTTTTGCTCCCTCTTAGTGGAACTCTCTTGCTTTCATGGTGATGTGCCTCATGCTGTTGGATCTGTTACAGGAAGTGAATCATGCTGGTCAATAAGAAGTCCTTGAGTTATCATGTTTCAGATGATGTTATACAGACTAGCCCTGTCTTGTTTAATTTATTATTACAGTGTTTGTGTCTGCATTTTACGTTCTTTTTTATCTCACTGTCCTGCTGGTAGTCACAAAAGCAGATTTTATGGAAACAAACATAGACTTGGATGAACATGCTCACACACACACACACACACACACACACACACACACACACACTATGTGTACACATTCCCAGATTTCTGCACACCCTGTTGAGAACACAGGTGCCACTGTTGCTGTCCAACTGCGTGTTGTAATAGCCTCCCGTTCCACTTCACCAGACAGAATCTTGATCAAGTCATTTCAGTGACAGGGACACTCGTGATGTTAAGTTGTGATCTGCAGCTTATTCATTATCAAGTATTGCTTTTGGTGCCTTGCACATAATTTCACCTAAAAAATAAAAAGCTGATGTAGTTGATGCTCACCCTTCCGGGATACTTTTGAAATAAAACTTGCATTATTGTCAAGGATAATATACACAGATTCATGTCTTACATGCTTGCTTTACTTCCATCACCAATAGTATCCCCAAAAGGATCTATTTTTAATTATAGGTGCTGTATTATGTAATATTCGAAATCGTGTCACTTCACTACAGTGAAATCAAGAATAGATATATTTAACGTATATGTATGCACAAAGCCATCTGAACCATTTTCTCCTTCTGCTGTTTGATATTATACCTTTTGAACCAGTGCATTCAACATTTGGCACCAGTTATATTTGTCTTGCATGGAGAGATCAGAGGGAAAACAAAACATGCAAAACACAGACAAGCAGAGCTGTACTAATGAAAGCGGGTCTGACTGAAAATACTGTTACACAAACGTGAGTGTGGAGAGGTACTAGTCTTTTCTTCTTCTGCTACATGTTATCATTATCATATAATATCCTTGCTTTGTACTTTCATCTTTCTGATTTCCCTTTTGTCTCTCTTTGTGTGGCCAGGCATGTACAGGTGAACCAGACAGTCAGGAGGTTGTGGAGTGAAAATCGATAGAACAGCCTGTACTTTACCTCTAGGGCCTGACAGCATGCTTTCACAACCAGGACAATGTGTGATCTGGTATCTCCATTCTACCCCTATGCATACGCACACATGCAATGAACATGCACGCATATACACACACAGCACACACTTGTGCAAACCTTGCGTGACAAATAAAGACCAAAAGCTGCATGGTTAAGAATTAATCACCATTATTATGAAAACTAGAGCAGATGGTCTAATATGCATTGCACAGAGAAGAGAATAGAGAAGGAATGTGTATGTGAACATGCATGCACATCCCCATGTGTGTGTGGCCATTAGTGTGCATGTGCTATGAATTTTCAATATGAGTCTGCAATATTTATGTGTTTGTATAAAGCCCTATAATCTACCCACCAATACAATGTTTAAATGGTCAAGACGAGTGTCAAAAAATGACCCATTTGACCTGAGTCTGTCCCACGCACAGTGTTCCAGCTAAGAGTTCAACTGTCTGTGTTAGTAGCTTTGAACCTCTGAGGCTAGTGTGCAAAAGGCCAAAAGTTGTTCACCTCAGAAAGGCAAATGGGCTGGAAAGAAGTGGGCCAAAAAGGAGTGGAATTTAGAAGGAAAAATTTGACTGGAAGGCAGACAGAGTAGCTGATAGAGAGCAAAAAGATGAACGTTACACTGGAGAGAGGGAGAATGGGAGAATGAGAACGAGGAAAACTGGGGAACATTGAGAAATAGCTTTGAAAATATTGTATGTTTTGTTGGATTTGGTGACACTTGACTGTTGATGTGACTGATAGATTAGATTAGAAAGTTCTGCTGTGGGTGACAAACACCTTCTGGCATTAATAATCGCTGAACATTCAAAATGAGAATCTCATTTGTACTTCTACACCCACAAACAAACCAGCAAGGTAAAACAGGTAGCACTAGTGTACAGTATCTGTATATTTATATGCATTGACAGACTTTTAAAAAAGCTCTGTCAGCTCATTAGCTCAAGAGGTTGTGGTGCATTACATATCAACTCTTCTAGTTCACATTTGACATGGATAATAGACGAGTACCAAATGAAACTGGCATAGTGCTTACAGAATGCCAATAGATTGAATGATCTGTCGTTCTCTTTCTTTTTAATACATTAAAGCCTTATTTTTCTTACATAACATTCAAATGACTCACATTCAACTGAATCAGCAGGTTATTATGTTAACCAATGCATAAAGGATGAATGGATAATACAGCTCAAATAATGACAAGCAGGCTGTTAAAGCAACACAAGTACTGGATTTGTTCATGGTATCAGTAGGTTATAGCCTATAGCAGTTGCAGCCAATGCACATCATTATTTTTAGCCCCACGTTTTTTGGTTTGTCAGTCCTAGCCGACCAGATTCTGCTGCTGTGAGTCAAGCTTGAGAGCCACTTTTGATATAAAATGGATATATGGAAAGAGACATGGAGTGGCAGGGGATAGACACGTGGAGCACATGTAAAACGGCATGAGATAGGAGGGAGGGAGAGATGTTTGTGGCATCATGTCAATGTGTAAAATATTAGCACAGGTGCCTTGGAGCCAGATTAAACATTAACTCTGATATTTATCTGTAAACACTTCTGCACTGAGATTTGCCATGAACTGGGACAGTCTTGCTCCACATGGAGGTACTTTGTTGCTGTCACTGTACATTTTGTTGGGCGTGTTTGTATTTGTGTGTGCTTGTGAGCTCACTCAAAAAGTACACACTGGGTAAAATTGATTTATGTGATTACAGTTTTATTGTTTTAATTACATTCTATTGTGCATGATAACACGCACACATACAATGTTGTTAAAAGGTTCACCGTGTTCATATTGCGTCTCCCAAAAGAGCTGTAAAATGTCAGTAGTTGCCACATTTGTTCCTTCATTTATTAAATCACTCACTTTGTTGGCTTGATGTCTTAACCTCTGTTCTCTTTGGAGTGTAAGTGGGAAATGTTAGTGGGCATATCATTAATCTAATGGGACTAGAATACAGAGAAAAGGAAAAGGAGAAAAATGGAGAAAAGGGTAAAATGGAAGCAAATGGGAAAAGGCTGAAGGCCAGCTAGAGGTCTATTCAGGAAACATTTTAGAGGGCATTTACTTGAGCAATAAGGACTTCAGCAGAAATACGGATTTGCAGCATATGACAAAATAAATGTGGGTAGCAGCAAGAGTGTGATGGAAAAATACCGCAGGAAATAATTGCTGTAAATAAGAAAATTGTCCACTGATGATGCCTTATGAAGCTGGCTATGTCTAATGTCTTCATGAGTAAAAAATAGAAAGGAAAAATGTTAGACAGATGGAGAGAAAGATGTAGCCAGTGAAAACACAGATGGGTATCAACCAGTGGATAAGGCTTAGAAAATGAACTATGAATTCCCTCTGACCTAAGAGTTCAGATGTGAGCAATTTTTGCAGGAGCCCTGTTTGCATTTAGCTTAAATCCGAAGCTGTTGACTCTCTGCCTCTGCTCCGTTTGGATCCTGGCTTACGGAGAGCTAAGCTATGTCGACGCCAAGTGGATCATGTCATAGAAATAGAGGAATGTAGAGAAAGTTTGTGGGTGTTGAGAGAGAGAGGGAGAGAGAGAGAGAGAGAGAGAGAGTGGGAGACGACAGAGAGAGAGAAAGTGAGAGAAAAACACAGCAGCAGAAAGATAACAAAAGATTGGGGAGGAAGAATACATATGAAAGAAATACATCTTGAATAAATCCCCCTAACCTGCAGGTGTTTATGTGGGGATGATTTAGATCTTGGCTTAGGAGAAAAGAGCTCTGTCAACAAGAACTACAACAGTCACCTCATATCTCCGCTTGCTCTCCGATCTGTATTTTCTCCCCCCATGTTATTCCTCTTTCCAGCTCTTTCATTCCTATGAGCTCCCTGTATTTTCCTGCACGCTGCTCTCCTTCCTGTCTCCTTACACTGCCGTGCTTGTACCTGAATGGCAAACAGTTTATGTATGTATACTAAAAATGTGTCTTCATGCAAGAAGTATAAATGCAGTATGTTTGAATGCATCCTTTGTTCCTCTGTTCTATAAACAGATTTACTAACGCAGACAGTTTTCTGAATTAAATGGACCTGATTAAACCTGCGTAAATGTTTGATTTTCAGATGTGTATGGTCTTTCTCCTGAGACCCTACAGCAAGCTCAGATTTACATTAAATCACAAACTGCTTTATTTCATTTAGTTTGATATGTTGTTTGGCTATACATGACATTTCTCTGAAATGATTCATTGATATGATAAAGAAATGAGCCATGACATCTGTTTAAGGTATGTGTGCATATCTGTGTGTGTATTCTTGTTTGTGCAAGTCCAGATCTTTTATTGTAATACCTCCATGGTATTACAGCAACTACCCAAATACGTTGCAGGGCCTTTACTCCAGCTACATGCCAAAAACCCTCATTGTGTACATTCTTTACACCTGAAAACTTTCCTTTAAGTGACTGTATTGTTATAGTCTTTTGTTAGTTTGAAATCAACTAACCAACATATTTTCCTTGACTTTCCACATCATGTCAGTGTTTTGTCACATTCCGCCTCCCTGCAGCAGCGGTTTTTCATCTCCCCACAACTACACAAAGTGGTTTGATTTTAAGATATGACACATGCCACAAATGAAATCAAAGATAGTTTAGTATCCACAGCAAAGATGAATACGGCAATTGCTAAAAAGCTGTCGCACGTTTTATCACACTGACGCTATTTTCTGCACTTAACTACAACTGCAGGCATTAGGCCACAGCTGTTTAGTTCAGTGTGGTCCTCTATTCAAGGAACTCTGAAAAACGTGTTATTTTTCTCTTCCCCTCTGATTTGCTCTTGCACAGAATTCTTTTGTGCTTCCAAACTCTGCAACAAGGAAAATAAAGGACATGATTTTTGAGGTTCTTATTTAGTATGAGTCATAGCTTTATCTCTAACCACTTACACACACACAAGCCTGTGAGTGAGCATGCATACTCACACATTCACACTGGATTCTCATAGGGTAATTGTCACTGTAGCAGAAATCAGAAAGGCCCTGCTGACTCAGCTTATACGTGGCGCACCGTGTATTTGGAAATTGGCAGGTATTGCATTCTGTGTGTGTGTGTGTGTGTGTGTGTGTGTGTGTGTGTGTGATGGAGACAAGAGGAAGTAAAGGGAAACAAGTGAAAGAAGCACAAGACATAAGAGAGAGAAAAAGTTAAAAAAGATGGACGTAAAGCTGGATGAAGATGCAGAAAATATTTCTTTCTTTTTTCCTAGATTGAAGCACAATGTGACTGTCACTTCAAGAGTCTTGTTTTGTCAGTGGGAGCGAGATATATATTCCTGTTGCACTCGACTGCTTGGTATGGCAACCAAAACACTGATGCATCAACGTGTCCAAAAATAATCAGCTTTTTCCAGCACAAGCAGCTGAAAAAGCAGCTGGATTGCCTTTTTGCTGTACTGTCCTTCTCTCACCTTTTACAAGTCTTTCTTTTGTTACATTTCAACATGTTTGTCTTTGTTCGCTGCAGTTTTAGTCTCATATTCCCCAGGGTCTAACCATTTCCTCCCCTTCTCCTCCCCTCCATCTTCCCTCCAATTTTTCTTTTACCTTCTTTTGTTTTCAGTGTTTATTTGCTCTAGCAGCCATGCGCTATATACGTCCTGTGTGTGTGTGTGTGTGTGTGTGTGTGCGCGTTTCTGTGTAAGTGAGCAGGTATGACTATGTGAGTGTTCACTGTAAAAGTCCTGTGTGTATGGTTGCATATGTTCATTCAGTCTGCTAAATGTCAGCCTCTGAAAGAGCAGCTGCTGAGTTAAATGCTAATTTGAGCAAATGTTTGACATGGGTTTGATGACAACACATAGGTATTTGTAGGCGTGTACTGTACATTCACACATACAGTATAATCTAGTATGTATGAAAAGGTCTGAGCTCTTTATTGCCCGAATTGTGACATCCACATGAATCTTAGCATTTGCGAGCTCTGATTGATTTCACTAGTTTTTACTTGTGACTGAATCAGTTTTGTCGGCTTTGTTAAGCCCTGATGCCTGGGGGTTGGAGACGAGAAAGCAAAAGAGAGAGGAGAGGAAAAAGGAGATAAAATATATAAATATAAAATATGACAGAATCACCAGCTGTTCAGGAGCATCAGAAGTTTCTTTTTTTCCCTCTGTGTCTCTCACTGTAAAGGTTGAAACAACTTGTCAGATTGCTTTCATTGGATAATCATGATTTTTGCCTCTAGTAGCACCAAACACTGTGCGGCTTAGGACTCTGACACTGATCTTGTGTCTGTGTGCTTTAACGCCTCGGGTTTCTTTTGCAGTGCAGTGAAGAATGATGAGAAGCCTCTGGGAGGCAACACTCCACTCAAATTACAGAGAATGCTTTGCTGTTGGCAGGCTGCTGTCAGCCTTGTGCTGTTAGATACAGTCAGAACAGTCAAATACACAACTTAAAGCATCACAGGCTACTGTTGTATTAGTCAATAGCCTTGAAGAATTTGATGCCACAGTAGAAGTAGTCGTGGTGGTGGTTACAGTAGTACTAGTAGTTTTAGCATCCACCTTTACATTGACAGAAAAACTGTGAGAACTGTGCCTCTTGTATATATTCTGGAATTGAAATATGTCACATTAAACAATAAAGATATAAAGCATTAGAGAGACTGAACATCTAGCGAAACATAACGTATAACAACTTAGAATGCAATTTTAATAATACAGCCTCATTTGCTGTTGAGTTGCTTGTGTGTGTGAGTGAAAGTGAGTGAGTGAGAGAGAGTGTGGAGGGTTTTTTTTTTTTAAAACTAGAAATCTCAGCATCTGCAGAAGTGTTGAACTGAAACGTTGGTATCCATCAACAACTCTATGAACTGGAAATATGTAAAGCTGATTTCGTGCTACAGGGTAGTGTCAGCAGTTACTTGTACTGTACAAGTAACCGCACGTGTGCTTCAAGTGTTTCATCAGTGATTACTTTCACACTTCACTTTATTCTGAATTGAAACATTAGATGTTAACTTTTTGTGTGACTCTCACTTTTATTTGACTAATTTCCAAACAATGTATCTACACTTTTAAGTAATAATGCATTTCCATCTCTTATAAACCACTGCTTGTAGTAGTATTGAAGTACTAGTTGTGGCAGCAGGAGTCATACACAATAAGATGAGATGTTTGTTATTAGAGAAACAGAAGAGTCCTTATTAACTTTAAAGGAGTAAAATCTGCAGAAGGTCCGCTGCAAACAGCCGTCTGTGTCCCAGCATGATCACTGAAGAGTGCAGTGAAATGTAGTGACTATTTATCATCAGCGGACCAATTTAAGCTTTGCCGGTAAAGTCAGCGGGGAAGGATCACCACAGTGTGAGCCTTGTTGGAGAGACAGAGAGAGAGAGGATGAGAGAGGGATGATGCTCCACAATGGAAAATCTGTTTAAAAAGAAAAGGAAAGAGAGACAGATTTGGAGAGAGAGAAAGGGCACGTGGAGGGCTGGGATGAAAGGCCATGCACAAGTGGAGGTGGTGGTGGATGGTCGACAGAGTGAATAACAGGTGAGACCTGTACTTACAACAGGACAATGGAGAGCTACTTTAAAGAGAAAGAGAGAGGTAAAGATGTTCAGGGCAGTGGGGCAATTGAAACCTGCTCTTTGAATCCAGAGTGCTTTTGCCTTTGGTCCCTCATCTCTTCTGTGTGTTTTTTGTGTGCATTTGGTGGTGGGGGGTTACTTTTAAAGCAAGTCTTTTTGTTGCTGCCAGATATACTCTTTCTTTGACTCCTCATGCTTCACTGAAAGCCATGCAATGTAAATAATCTTTGTTGTTTTTTTACACCCAGACAAATTCACTGTATACCACAC
Organism: Nannoperca obscura; assembly: GCA_036024295.1. NCBI lineage: Eukaryota > Metazoa > Chordata > Actinopteri > Centrarchiformes > Percichthyidae > Nannoperca > Nannoperca obscura. The sequence goes on from JAVQJL010098932.1 coordinate 8,411, forward strand.
CTGTCAAGATTTTTTTCTTTTCCAATGTACAATTACACAGGAAAGGCTTTTCATTTCCCAATGTATCCAACTGAAATGACAGTACAATGCATGAATAACGACAACAAATGTTACACCGGCTAAAAACAAGGGAAACAAGAAAATAACGTGGTTAAAAATGCAATGGTAAAAAAAATGTCCAGGCCCCAAAACACATCAAGTAAATTAAAATAGGGAACTAATGTAAGTTATTATTCAAGAGTACAGATTACTAGTTTGTTTAGGTTTAAAATTCATAAGCAGGAATGGTCAAAAATCATACCTCTAAAACTTATTTGGGTCTATAAAAAAGACAGCGCACCCATCAAAGAGACTAATGTTGTTTTGGCTTTGATTCGGCTGACACTTCTCCCTTACCCTACTTCCAAATGTTCATTGATTCCAGACTTAATTGAATTTTTGGCAAAACACTGACTTTGGCAAAAGCAAGAATGCACACACAGACAACACTGAAACACACAGTGTGTCTGGCTTTTGCAGAGTGATAATCAGCCTGTCCCAAGGAACAATATTTACACGACTCTTGATCAATGTAGCTGTGTGTGAAATACATCAGTTCACTGTGTCATTTTGTGAAAATGCACAGTGGTTAGGATTAAATCCCAGATTTAAAATAAAATAAAAATGTATGTTTCAGTTACAGGTTATACATTTCTTTTCAGTCCTAATTAGCGTGATGGTGCTCTCCTTTATACTCTATCTAGTTTCCCTTTTGCCTCTTTTCTTTTCCAAGTATTTAACTTCACTTACACCATAGACCTCGTGGGATTGGCAGCTTTTATCAGGCAGGGTAAAGGTGATTGGCAGCTTTTATCACTAGACCAAAGGCTATTAGCTGTTTGTGGTTGTGTTAATGTGGCTGCGTTATTTGGATAAATAAACTCTTTGACCTTTCAACACTGGACCATTTTATCCAAGTTGGAATAAATTAAGGTTATGGGAGCGAAACATTTCTCATTATAGTTCCCTGTTGAATCACCACAGGTCAAAAAGGTCTTGGCTGCTGTCCCAATAGCCCTAAAAGTGCAAATATGCACTTTTTGTACTTTTTTTGATTTTCTTATTTATTGTAATATATTTTATCTAATGCTATTCTTGTATCTGTACTTTTCAAGGGACATCATTGTATTTTATTAAGAGTCCTTGACCTTTTTATCTAATGAGAATTGTCTCATGTCTCATGGAGAACCAAATCCAGGGCCAGAGGGGAGCATAACTCTGGATATCGACCTACTATTTTGTATGAATACCTGTGAAGAGAATTTGTTTCAAGCAAAACTGTAATTCTAAAGAAAAGCCATAGTTTCAGCTCTTGATGTTTTTGTTTAATTAGCTTGACAGTTAATTGTGGTCACTTAAATGGGTTAGTCCCAGCACTCATGGCATGGCTAGATGTGGCTGTGCGCGAGTTGAGGGTCAGAATGGAGAATGTGTGGGGACACATTCATTCTTTGGGTTTGTTGTTTATAGTTTTACAGTAAGACAAGCTTCTGCTTTTTTGCCTTTATTTTTAAGTTACCTTTATTTTTTGCCTTTATTTTTCTTAAGTCGTAAGTAGAGTTACCCCAGCAGAGTTTAGGTTAGTGAAAATCTGCAAACCAGATATTTGCAAAACTTAAAATGCAATGCTAAATCTAGTTTGCATTAAGACACTGTGCTCATTGAATACATGTGACTTCTTTTGCGTTGGTTGTTTGGCTTATACACTTGGGTCTATCTAGACTTGTAGGTCTGCATTGTGATATCACAGTCTGTGCACAGGTGGTCACAATATCCCAAAGTGAAGATTTCACTGAAGGCCTGCAGTACTGTATGTCTGAAACGCACAGCTGCCACAGCATGCCCTCTTTTTATTGAATACAATGAATCCTGATTGAGTTTGGGGCGCTGGGAGTTCAGCAGTGTTCAGAAAATAATACCACAGTGAATTAGAGACAGATCCCTTTTCAAGGCAATTACATTTTAATGTCTTCAAATTTCAACAAATTGAGGGACATTATATTTGGATAGTCTGCTTTTCAGATGCTGATCGTACAAGACAATTTACAGGATAACATACCTCAGAGCATATTCATCATGCAAACAAACGCATTTCACACACTATACTGTATTTTGTAAACTGAAGTTAAAGAAAACAACTGCTCAGGTAAGACACACTTGGCAGGGTTTCTTGACAAGAATAAAAAGAAGTATACAGTAAAATTAAAAAAATTAACAGTAAAGCAAAGCTCACCTTTTCATTTGTACGCTGTAATTAATTTGGATTTGTCCCAAATGGAGCTATTGAGGAGCAATAAAAAACAACCCTCTCAAGGACAAAACATCTCTGGGGTTCTGAGATCTGTTCCTGTGTGTGTTGTTTAGTTTAGGTGCGGTAAATGTCAACCCGTTCATCTTACTTTCTCTAGCTCTCTGTATTTTGTTTAACCTATTCACATCCACTCTCTTTTTTTCTTACCCATACACAAACAAGTTTAAAGTTTAGTGAAGTTCAGGGATGAGACTTAGCCAAGTCTACATTCATGCTTTTCAATCCAGGCCAGCCTCTCCGCTCGCTTCCTACCTCCTTCCTCATCTCATCCATCCAATCATTGACTGAAATCCACTGTTGTGCGTCTTCCCATTCATAAACTTGCCCTTTTCCTCATTCTCTCGTGTTGCTCATCTTGTATGCCAGCAACCCAGCTCCAACTGCCCCAGCGAGGAGTCTTGATGATTCATGCCTCCCTGCTGGGGCACACGCATACGCCCTCCTACAGAGCGCTGTGTCAGGATCCGTTCCAGCCTTGGAGTGTGTGCCAAAACTTTACTCAATAATATTCTTTTTCTTATTATTAATTGGTAGCAAAGTCTCTTCTTGTTGAGCTCTCTGTGGCCTTTCCCTTTCTACTTCCTCCCTCAAATCTGACATGCACTCCCTCACATTCCTCATATCTCCAACCATCTGACAGGCAGGCAACACCAATCAATATGGTTCCCATCTTGCCTAGATTGATTCATAGTTATGGGACTTTTACTTGGTGGGCCTTATCTTGTGATCTGTGAAAGGTAATGATGTCTTGCAATGTGTTCAATGTGTTGCTGCAGGCATGGCAAGCTCTCAGACAATCACTTACTTTCAAGGTGAGGGTGTGTGCATTGTGCTTGTGTGTATGTCGGTGCCTTGGTCAGAGTACTGCATGAATGTGTTGTCAAGGTGGCTTTAGAGGTACTGTAGTAGCTCTGTAAACCAGTAATGCCAATCAAATAACAGCAGCACTCTGGTTTTGGCCGTGGAAAGGCTGCACTGACGATGGCTCCGCGACCAACTCGTAGTTTTTTGCCAATTATCTTGTTTATTTTTTTTATTTTCCTTACATTTTTACACACTGCAGTTTCGATCATACAG
>JAVQJL010098938.1:0-26825 GCA_036024295.1 Nannoperca obscura
CACACACACACACACACACACACACACACACACACACACACACACACACACACACACACACACACACACACACACACACACACACACAACCTTTATAAGACCAGGGCCACAACAACCATAGAAGGCAGGGGTCTACTTCCAAGGGTCTCAGAGTGTGTGTATCTGTACAGTCAGTGAGTGTATGTACTGTACTGGTGCTTCAAGGGTGGCTGAGTGCCCTGTGACTCCCATGAATTACAGAGGGATAATACACCTACACACACAGTAAGAAGATGTTTATATTGAGTTTACTGCATCTTTGCTGTTAATTATATTGGTTAGTCTTGTTTTGTTTTCTTACTTATATATAGATTTTTTAACATGTTCTAAATTAAATCTAAATCTATTCCATCCATCCATTTTCTCTTCTCCCTATCAACAGCAGTCTTATTAAGCATTAGCTGTGGGGTTAGCAAAAGACAGGTGCTCAGTTTAAGCATTAATTAAAAACATACCTAATCTAGAAATATTGTGTATAAAATTGTAGTTCGGCTCTGTATTGCCATATATGCTATTTTACACACAGTGCTGATGGTGAATGATGGAATTCCTTTCTTTCTATGGTTTCAATGTTCTCATGTGCAGGATGAGAAGAAGGTTGTGCAGGATGTATTAGCTCACATTCTTGAAGCATGAGGCTAGCTCTTCTCTCTACTGTGCATCTAACCAACCCAGAGACAGGAACAGAGCGAGTAGAGGTCAGAATGGGGCTACAGAAATATTAAACTATATTTTGCCCTATTTGGCTTGGTTTTATGAGGTTCCAGTTAGCCCTGGGCTAATGTGTATACTGGGTTTTAAATGCTCAAAGAAGACTCCTCAAAAGGTCTCAACTTTTACTGAGATAAATTCAGAAGATTATCTGTTGAAAGCCAATTCTAAATGAATAACTACATGGAAGTTCACAACTATCATTACATTCAGAAATTATTTTATCATTATAGTCTATTAAATACATTAAATATTTACTAACTAGAGTTTTAGTTTAGACTTTCATCAAGTTATACACCATTGGAAAAAGTCACTTAGCAGTTGAAGTGTTGAGATGTCGGCTGGTGATTGTGATGTCCTACTTGGTGTCTCACCTTGACCCTGTCCTGCTGCACTCTGTCCATGCTGGCCCTCCCCTGAGAGGGCAGACAGAGGAGTGGACGTGTCCCGCACTTCTCCCTCTCCTGCCGTGTCCACCACCATCCACTTCTCCTCCCCGTCCTCCTCTTCACCTCTGTCTGTTAATTTATCCACCGTCTCCTCAGGCCTGCTGTCCGCTCGCCCGTCCTGTTCTCTGCAATTCCTCTCTGCTAACTCGTTCTTCAGGAAGTCTTGTAGGGCAAACTCCTCATCCCAGTCCAAGTCTTCTCCAGGCTAAAAAAAAGAAAAAAAAGGAAAGAGAAAGACCAGGTCTCCATAAAAATAATGCAAAGGTGATATGCACAAAAACCTGCCGATACCTGACCGCAACAAATCCCACTGTGGCAAAATTCAAATGGAGGTGATAAGGCTGAAGTTGAGCAGTGACAGCCATCATGCAGGAAAAGAGCACAACTGTGAAAAAGAAACTTTTCCAACAGATACCACTATGAAAAAGAAGACAATACTGGACACACTGATTCATGTGTCATTTGTGGAAAATCTGAAGAAAACTTACAGCAAAGACAACTTATATACAAAGCTGTCAGCAAAAAAATACAGAGTTCATAGATTATCTTTTCTTTTTTAAAACAGTTCTTTTTGTTGGTTAAAAAAATCCAAGAAAAATATTCTGTGGCTGTTCCCTGTTCCAGAGCTACATACTGAATAAATTATTTCTAAGTGAGAACTGCATTATTTTTTAAAGCATAACTTGGTTATCTCTATGCAAATCTATCTACCTCTGCACCAAGTTCATTGTGTTTTGCAGTAAAAACAATGGTACTGTAATGGTAATGTTCAAGCATGCGTCAGGGTATTTTGTGCGAGGAGCAGTGCGTAGGTGTGTGGTCGCATCCGATTCTACGCGTGTGCGTGCGCGCGCGCGCACATGCCCACTTTAGCCGCCAACTCGCACTCAGCTCTCTTCTACCAGATGCTCCATCTGTCTGAATACAGTATGGGCTCTGTCACTGCTCTCCAAGCAAACCCTTCAATATCCTTCTATTGTGGTAACTGAATGTTAATACATATAAACACACATGCATGTCAATTATTAAAGCTGAATGTATTCCAAATCCAATATAAGTATTATAAAAACAATGTATACTGACTAGAGATTCAAATAACAAGATTACTTGTGAGAATGGTTGTTGATTGAAAATAGGTTTATAGATTTTAAGCCCCCATGATCCAGCCCACCCTTCCTCTCTGACCTCTTCCTCTGGTGCAGGTGTCTGGCATGAGGCCTCTCTGCTGTCCTGAGGTGTCTTTAACTGCTCCAGCTCCTCACACAGCTGCCGCTTCTGGTTCTCCTGCTCCTGCACCCTGCGTGCAACGATACAAAGTCCAAAAAAGCAAAATTATTTAAAAGCAGCTGAGGGATCATTTGTCTTTTAAAAAAGGAATGCAAAAGAGCTTTAAGCTGTCCAGACCGATACAAAAAAACATGCACAGAGATCCTAGAAGACAGTACAGTGGACATACTGTACCCAATCCGCAGGCCCATGCAGTGTCCCATTCTGTTGCCCAGGGTGACCAGCGCCAGTTCTCCGACTGGCCCAGTATTAGTTTCTTCACTAGTGGGTTTTGTAGATCCAGTCCCAGCCCAACCCTTTAATCTCAGACTCCACACAGAAGCTCACAAAACCCTGATCTTAGCCCTGTTTATAGTCTTACTATGAACAGTCTGCACAAGCCCAGACACTAAACTTACAACTATACCTACAATGAGCCCTCTTCAGTTTACTTTTCCCCCCAAACAACATCAAAGTTCCTGAGTTCACCCTGGCAACTGAGCACCAGTAAATCCCAGCTGGACAGCCGGACCAGTTCTCCCTCTCTGGTCTGATACTGTACCACACTGGCTCCATTATATATCTGAAGGGGATGGCCGTCTCCATGAACACACATACAAACAGACACACACACAAACCAATCCACAGAGTCAGAATGAAGTCCAGAGTTGGCCCAGACCTAGTGAGGTGGGCCCGATGGGGTTATTGAGGTCAGGATGATTGACAGGTCTTTTCCCCTCTCAGCATAACTGACTGACCAACTGAGACAGAGCACTGGAGAGCAGAGATACCCACACTGCAGGGGGCTGACATTAAGTAGTGTGTGGTGTTTATGTAGGGTTTAAGTAATAGGGACTTCTGACAAGTAGAAATAACTTGATTGGTCCAACTCAATTTGATTGAGTATAGTATACAATCCTCTTTAGTTCTGGCCAGTTACTTTTTAAAAAATTATTATTCAATCAGCACCATGTGGCATTTTAGATCCTGGAAGCACCATGGCTAGCTTTTAGAGACAGCTATAGGCTTGTATGGACTTGGAAGGTCTGTTAGGCTAATGCTAGATCAGCTTCTTGTTCTCTTATTAATGTCTTCTTCAGTTGCGTCAGTATTACCTTACTTAGCCAGAAAATGAATTCTTTAGCTCTGCCTACAAGAGTTTGATTCAACCAATAAGATCACTGCTGCACAACTCCTCCTTAAAGAAGCGTTTTCCTACCTTACAGTCAAGTTGTCTTTAAATAGCCAGTACAAGATCCACGGCAAATCTACTCTCTTCCATCTTCCGCTGGTATTTCTCTTTCACCTTCCTCTGCTCTCAAACAACATCACTCACTTAAGCGTTCAGCAGCTCACACATTTTCTTCTTCCCACTGATTTTCACATACACAGCCCAACATTCACAGGCAGTGCAGAGAACAAAGGTTTGCTCACCTGACTGAAAGGTGCAGGATCTCAGTGCGGGATCTCCTCATGTTACTGGCCATTTTGATCAGCTCCTTCTCCAGTGAGTCTGTGTACTGGGCCAGCTGGTCAAGGCTGAGGGCCCAGTCTGCCCTCCTCGCGTCCAGCTCTGCCTGTACGGCCTGTGGGAAGTCAAGGCCGAGGGGTCAGCCTCTCGTTACAGTGAAAGGCCGCAGGCTGCCGCAAATCCTGACTAAACCTAACTGACAAAAAATCTATCCATGTCGGCCAGCCAGCTCACTAAAGAACCAACGGAGGACAGACTTGCACAGCTCTGCGCCACTAATGATTTCTGTCTCATTTGGTATGTTTACTGCTGTATGGCAGTACGTGGCTAATGAATGCAGAGTGGCAACAATGTAGGAGGAGGGGGGGGAAGAGAGAGAGAGAGCGAGATACAGAAAGTTGGAGTGAGGGAGGAGGGGAGTGGGTTGTGTTCATGGTACAACACACTGACTAAATAGCACTGCTTGGATGGGGCCTGTTGGAGAGTTATATAAGTGAGAGATCTCTAGAGAGGAGAGCTAGTGGGTGTGATAGATAGAAAAAGAGAGCAACAGGTGGAGAGAGAGAGGAAGATAGAGATCATGTTGCATAATTTAATGATTCATATACATTTAGAAAAACATTACTGAGACGGCCCTTTTACGTATATGCAAACACATAGGAATGCACGCAGGTGCCAACACTTCAATACACTGGGAACCTGCAACGTTTCGTAAGCTTACGTAAAGTGTCGTAGGTAGTTTGATACTGAACACAAATATAATACTCAACCGTGTCTGTGACAGTGTGTGAGTGTGTCGGACCTGGAGACTGGTGTCTGTGTCGTCCCGTGGCTGTGCGTGGCCGTCCAGCAAGCCTCTAACTGTAGACAAGACCAAGTCGGTTTCTTCTCTGAGGTTCCCTTTCTGAGAGACATAAAAAGGAAACATGTTGTGAGAGAGAAGGGCCTTAAGATGGAAGGTCAAGAATTCAAAACGAACAACTGCTTAACACAGACATGTTTACATGCATTCATGAACCTAACATCATGCTATTGTTATCGTTCCAGGCTCATACGAGAGCCTCAGCAATCTTGACTGACACCCCTTAGTGAACAGCTACTCCAACACAACAGTCTTGTGATTCAAAGCCCATCCTTGAAGTTTAGTCAAGTCTGAGAAGAACAAGCAAACTGTTAGGCTTAATTAGCTAACAGTACATTTTTTTCTGTATATGTCTATGCTCTTGTATGCACCAAAACAAATTCATTGTATGTGTAAACCTACTTGGCAATAAATCTGATTCTGATTTAGTATGCTGCATCTGAAGCTACATAGAGGAACTAGGGAAACATTAAAACGCCTAGGAAATAGGTACAATTGATGATACCAAAATACTTTTTACATAATGCAATGCTACATGCTGGTTTCGTGTTGAACAGTGTGACATTTACAATCACACAAGTAATTTGCAAGTCAAACATGACATAAAACATGTCATTACAATGGGATTGTAATGCAGATGGAAATTGCCCACTAGTCACCAATCTAGAGTGTAAGGTACATTTTAACTTGAACCCTGAAGTTCAAGTCAGGGCTTCACTCACTCACTCACTCACCAGTTTGCTTAGGAGGGTCTTGAACTCCAGAGCCATGTGTTCAGGGCTGGGTCCCTGCAGCATCAGCAGCACCTCCCTGTCCAGTGTCTCATCCAAACAGCCAAAGCTCATAGTAGTGGACAAATGGTCAGCTCCATGGGCCTGCAGCAGATAGCAATATACTTAAACAAGAAAAAGACCATCGGGTTACCATTAGACTAATTATAATAGAGGGGCTGGACTGTGCAAAGTACACGACATGTGAAGAACAGCATCTACTCTTTGTATTGTTTGTGAAATATATGAGCCTACAGAGTCGGAGAAGAAAGATCTTCAGAAATGAATCACCTGCCTGTAGGCATAAAACTTCACGGAAGGTCAGCTGGGATTAGAGGCACTATAAACTGAGATTACATAACCTTGCCACAACTAGCTGGTTGGAGTGAATGCTGTATCTCTTAACAGTTTGGCTGCTACAAGTAAGGTGTCCAAGAGATGCAGCAGCCATGAATTCTCTGTCCCTTCTATTTTAACCCGAATAAAATACCAGAAACTGAAACAGGGTATACAGAGAAATTACAATAAATGTCAGAATGATAAACAAAATGACATAAGAAGAAACAGGTGACTAAGAGAAAAAGAAAATGAGAGCAAAAAGGAGAGAGAAAGGTGAGCAAATGAAAAAGACTAGAGTAGGGGAGTGCTGACCTCCAGTGGTGACTGTGCCAGAGCCAGTTCTGTCTGTAGGGATCCTGAGGTACTCTGGTTCAACCTGTAGGCCACCGACAGGGAAAGACCAGTCCTGTAAGAGACAGGAGGACAGGGGTGGAGAGGAGGGGGGCAAATAAGTTACAAACAAAGACATTAATTAGAAAAGGTGGTAATTGACAAATCTTTCCCCAAGTTAAAGACCAGAACATGCTAAACTCGAGGAGAGTTTGTGGTGCAAAAGGTTTCTCTACATCAAAATTAATGGTGTAATAAAATAAAAAGGTGACTACTTCCTTAGTAGTCTGTCAACCCTTAATATCTCTCACTCCCAGGTTATCCTTGGTTCACTTACCCAGCCATGTCTGGGTGCATCATCTGCATCTGGTTCTCCAGCTTGCTCTTGTCTGCCCTCAGCAGCTGAAATCAACAACAGAGAAACCAAGTGTCTCAGTCCATCCCATTAGTTATGTAGAGGTTAACTTCGTTGCCTACCCTTTCTCCACTACAACAAACCTGTCGACTGCAAGACCTGTGTTTGGAAAGACAGCAGGTGATTTCATTCCCACAGTTGGTCTCCACAAACAAAATGCAATCAACGGTCAACACAACAGACATAGCAGAGAATGTCTGCTAGAAGTGCTGACAAATGTATATTTAGCCAGTGTTAAATTAGAATATCACTATCATATATATAATTTAGCTTTAAAAATGTAAAGTTATTTTTCCATTGCTGCACACAGTTCAGCTATAAAAACAAACAAACGGGGTGGAAATAGACCAAATGGTTTATTAAGAGCATATAAAATGGCTGCATTGGTGTGAAGCAAAAGCAATCAAAGAGATCAGGAACATGTGAAAGCATTGAAAGAGCATCTATGAGAAACTAGTAGAGGTTGTTGATGCGTAGAAACTGAAATAATGATATGATGTGAAGTTGACACTGACCTCTGTGATGGAGGAGTATTCCTCCACTGCTGACTTAAGCTCATTTATCTGTCTGCTCTTCTGTAAAAGGAGGTAAACGACACAAGACCAGTTTGAGTTTGAGAAACGGAAAACAAGACAAGAATATGTTTTTTTACTCATTTACTGAATGGATTCAAGTAATTCTATGTAAAAGATAATCAAAACTGCCAATAATAGCTTTGCAGTGACAGTAAAATGGATATTAAAACTAGATAAGGCACTGACCTCCAGTAGCACGGCTTCCTTCTCACCAACAACAGCGTCAACAGAGTGAATTTGCACCTGATGACAGGGAAAGTCAGCACAGTACAATGGCAGCACGGTCAACACAGACTTACTGATGTGCATGAGGCACATATTCAATGCTACGGTAATTTTGTGAGAAATATAAAACATTTTTTGGATATACAGCGAAGGTACCTGAAGGTCAGCGTTAATGTCACACAGCTCTGCTATTCTCCTCTGAAGCTCGTCCGTCTCCATGGTGACCTTGAAGTTCTGTGGAGCCATCAAAGGGGAGTTAGGACAGCTGGTGACATCCTTTTATAAAACAAACTTGTAATATACTCTCTGTAAGCTCTCTATGAATGGGAGAGTACTCCTGATTGAATCGGAAGTCAGGTTATTGATTTTACTGTCAAAGCCTCAGACAAAAGTCCTCTTTGAACAGTGAAGTACCTCTTCCTGAAGAGAAGCAATCTTGGCAATGAGACTCTGGTTCTCTCGCTCCTGAAAAGAAGAAAATCAATCAAATGCAAAAATAGAAACAAATGCTCAGTCCTACAGTTTCGGTTCCATTACATTCTGACATTCTTCTTGACTTGCACATTAAAAATAAAGTCTACCAAAATTCCTTAAGATATAAAATTTGTAAAACGTGTTGAATAATTCTGCCGTTTCATATCAAAGTTAAATGCAATCTGGGATGTGGTCTTAATTGGGGGAGACACTGGGCCTTGTTCAAATGTTGAACGTCAAGCATTTTCATTTTAATCGAGATGGGGCCAACAACAGTTGATGTTTTGAATTTTGGTCCGCAACACAAATGCAAATGTCTAAACATAGTGTAGGGGAAGAACCTCATGTTAAAAAACCAGACACATGCCAAATGTATTCAAGCAGAATGCATTTTAATAAATCCATGCATTTTTTTTGTCTGACTGACCACATGTTTGCTGTGTTCGGAGGCTCGAGCTCGGCCTTCCTCCGTACAGCTCAGAGTGGCTTTCATCTCCTCCACCTCATCCTTCAGCATCTTCTCCTTCTGGGCCAGCTGCTGGGTACTGTGCGAGAGGGCAAAGAGATGGTTGTCAACAAACCACAGCGTGCAACAATAAAATCGTTTTTTGCATGCAAGTGCTTCTTACACCCTGGCCTGATTGCGCAGCTCCTCGTTCTCCTCTGCTAGCTTCAGGTTGCTGTCTTCCATGCCCTCCAGCACCTGCTTCAGCTTCCTCACCTCCTCCTGGAGCTTTTGGTTGCTCATCTGAAGGTCGGCAACACAATACACCAGCTCCGACGTCTCACTGCGGAGAGAAACACACAAACACATAGGCAGAGGCTAAATTGGGTTGGAACTCCACCTCTTGACACCCAAATCATGCCGTCAGAACTTAGCTTATCTCTTTCAGGATCACAGTGTTGCATCTAACACTTCTCACGCTGTATTTAGGTATTATTGTCTTTTGAGATATGCATCTAATATAATAGAGGGGATGGGAATTTAGTTTGTGGTACAGCATGAAAAAATGACATTGAAATTCAATTACATTGGAACTAGTTCATAGGAACACGTGTGAATTATTTACACTTACAATTCTGCTCGGGATGCCTCCCCTCCAAAGGCCTCCAAGCTTCCTGAGGTCATATTGAGCAGCATGGACCTCTTGGCTAAAACACACACAGATCCAAAACACACAAAAAGCGTCATGAGAATTAGATGCGTGTACGATACAAGGAAACGTGCTAATATGCACACTCACCAGACAAGCTGTCTCTAAGTTTGACTGAGTCCTGAGTGCTGTCATCATTTGGTTCATCCCTGAGACGCAACAGAGAAACCAAACATCAGAATATGCAAGGTCATGATCTTTTTCTAGGATTTGGCAATCATGCACTACACTGCTCCTTCTGGACTCTTGAAAGCATGTTAGAAATGATTTGGTGCCTGGCACACTGAGTACTAAAAAAGAAACAAACAAACAAACAAACAGATCCTGGGCGTACTGCAGTGAGCGAGAGAGAGAGAGAGAGAGAGCTGCCCCTCAGTTCCTAATCATTTGACAGTTATGCTAGTGTGAAGTTAGGCACTTAACTGTATATAAGCATGTCTTCACCCACAGTTGACGCATTGGCCCTTTGGTCTCGTCAGTTACAAGATGCATCATCACCATAACTGGACCTCTACTGTAGCGGCTTCAGCCCTTCAAAGTATGAAGTCTTTAGCTTTCTTCACAGCCCACACAATTTTTAAACTCCAGAACAAAATGGCCAAGATGCATCATCTCTCACAGGTTTGTCAAAATTTGACAACTTGCACAAGTGATACATTAACACAGTATTATTATTAAATATTTTGATTTTCTATTTAAAAATCGTCCATCCGATCTGAGTCACATCAAACTAGAACAGAGGTGTCAAATGCACATTTGTTATAGACCTCTTCACTTTCAAACTAAAAAGACTAGGGCATAATGCATTGTGTGGTGGTGGTGTTCTTGAAGGGAATTAGCAATGTATAGATTTTCATTGAACATTTTACATTTTACTAGTGACGAGTGCACTTGATGGTGATGATGATGCACTAACTAACGCCGAGACAAAAGAGAAGCACACAGCTGAAACTATGGGAGAATAAATTCTTACCAGTAACCTCTCATCTGATGCATAACCCGCCTACATAATGTCTACTTGCATAACTCAAACAGAACATACGAGTGCCTCTTCTCTCTAAAATAAAGCATGTGTCAGTTGGAAACTCAGCCAAAACTGCCAAAATTTTAGCAAATAATTTAGTCATAGTGCAGATCTAGATTTAAACATTAGCTAACACAAAAAAGACAGTAGCAAATATTTGTCAAAAACCCAAACTATAAAAAGTGAAATCTGGTCATAATTGCATTTTAAAAAGGTAAAAAAAAAACAAAAGGCAGGCTCACCTTTTGTTCCCCTCTCGTTTTCACAAAAATGAAACCAATGCCTGCACTATGGCTACCTACAACTCTCCAGTCACCTCAGAAACTGTACCAGTCCTCACACTTTCATTTTAAAATTTCTGAAGTTCACCATCAACTGTCACACCTCCAAATTAAAATAGAAACAGTTGCAAGACAAAAACATGAGAAGATTTAGCGCCAGCAGAAAGCTTATATCTTATCCAGCAGTTAACACTTAATTTATGATCATCTATTGACAGCTTAAAAGACATTTTAATTTTCTCTTACATGCACACATAAGAAAGTCACAGCACTGCTGGACCTGGACTCAGCATCTGGCTTAAGACCAAAAGATTGACCTCAGATGTTCCCCCCTTAACCTTAAACGCTTGTTTTAAATCAAGTGTACCTACATAATATTTTAATATTTTCTCTCAAATCTGAAGCTTCCAACCATTTCATAAACTAAATAAACCCTGAAGATTCTCGTCTCTGAATAAAGGACCACATATGTAATGCATGAATATTTTGGAATAAAGCCCTTAATTCATAATGTGTCCTTTTCAGTACCCGTTGTTGCGGCAGTCATCAATCCACTCCCTCATGACGGCGTGATACGTGTCCAGGTCAATGGAGACATCTTTGTGTTCTGGATCGAGCATATTGCAAAGCTCCTCCAGCCCGCTGTCTTCTGAGCTGCGACTGGTGGTGTGCCGCAGGTAGTCCACAATGTGAGACACGTACACTTTACCTAGAAGACGACAGAGCCAGTTCGAAAAATCTAATTTATGGATACCTTTGACCAGTTATATAGGCGATGGTTAATACATTACAGGATTTATTTTGTGATTTTTTAATTAGATTTTGTTTGTTGTAATTCACTTCTGTAACGTATGCACTTCTCAATCTTTTTGTCTTTGTAAGAGCATTACAAATGTTGCCTACACCTATAAAGGTGTAGGCAGCAAAACCAGTAAGCATAGTGAAACTAAGAATCAGTTTATTTTTTATTGCAGTTGGTTTCACACATTTCTCAATGCTGACTTCACAGTTATCACAAGAATAGTCTGAACCTGTAGTCTAGCTTTTTTTTCGTCTGACACAAATGCATTCATTTGCATGCGACCACATGTAGACATATCACCTGAACAGCACAAACAACAGAAGAGACTGCAAACTCAGATGCAACGAGATCCAGGGGTGAAAGGACAAAAATTCAAAATTTTCTATAAAAATTGTAAATATCTTTTTAAAAATCTGGAAAATTGGGCAACAATTATAAAAAAAAAGAAAGAATGACCATCTCCCTCTATATTACTTTAAAGATTCCATATCCCATGCCTCTGCTGCACCAGATGGTTCACCCCAGAAGAGCATTACAAATGTTGCTAAAATACAGAGAGGATACTAAAAGATTTGTGTTGCCAATGCTAGGCACAAGAGGAAGACACAGACAAGACTGACACTGTGTGACAGAAACTTGACAATTACATTCACACAGAAAAACACTGTCATACTACACTTAAAGGGAAACTACACCGCCTGTCCTGTGGCTGTCCAGAGTGTTGATGGTATATTGAGTCACTGTAAGAAATACATCCCTCAGTGCATGCTACATGCTGAGAAAGCTGTTTTTTCTTGGTGCAAAATTGGTTGTACTGTCGTCATAGTGACGTAGTTGGAGGCACCTAAGACCTACAGGATATTTCAGCTTGGATTTCTATTTCGAGCCTGTGGGGAGCCAGGGGGCGTGTTCCCACACAAAAACAAAACTTGTTCCCTTTAAACTAGCTACGCTTTCAAACAGCAAAAATGACATCTCAAAATATGAGTGCAGATGTTATGGATGAGGATATATTTACAGGGGTGTTTTGGCTGACTTGGACATTCAGACGTATTTATTCTAGCCAGAGTACACAGATGAAGAAATGCAGAAGAGAGACCGAGGCTGTGTCAGAGGATATGTCTGGCAAGGACCATCCGGAACCTGAGCCGTTTTCAAATTGCCCCAAATGGCAACAGAAACGGAATCATGCTGCAATGTCAGTGTGGGCCGTTTTGGTTGGATGCTGTTGCTGACACCAACCCCGGGAGCCTGTGTGTGAGTTACTATTCATGAACGTTTTACTCACTTGGACAGAGTGTACGAGTGTAGTCGGTTGGATGCTGGTAACTGTTACACTGCAGTGCTAGCTCAGCAACTCAGTAGCTTTGTTATTGTCGTTAGTGTGTGTGTGTTGCTGATATATCTAATAGACATGCCCTTACAGTAAAATTATAGCCACGTGTGAAAAAGAAATGGTCAAACTGCAGTAATTCATCGTTGTGTAACTTTGATTAGCAGCAGCTAACTTGTTCAGAGGGGTTAGAAGCTTCCGCGCAATGCATCCCGGTACATGTAGGAACTGCTGGTATGGCTCAGCGAGGAGGACAACTCAGTTTTTTCAGCAAAACATAGCACTCACTGAGCATTGTATTTTTTCAAGTGACCCAATGTACCATCAACACTCAGTGGACAGCCACATGGCAGGTGGTGTAGTTTCCCTTTAAGTTACAATTTAATCATCTGCCGTATTCAGATCGCTGGAAGACAGAAATGCATGACCCAGCCATTTGTGACACACATGTAACTGAATGTGTGTGTGTGTGTGTGTGTGTGTGTGTGTGTGTGTATGCGTACCTCGGCGCTGTGTGTCACAGGCATGGAAGATGGTATCGAGCAGATTCTCTTCACAGATCAGACTGATTTCTGCCATATTCTCCTTCTTGTTGTCAGAGGCCACCGAGGATCCTGAGCATGAATATGCAACACACACACACACACACACCAAACACAGAGAGTATTGAGTTGCATCGCAAAGCAAGCACATGATACATTTTCCTTCAGGCACAGCAATTGTAATGGTCCAGATACCCAGATGACCAGATACTATCATTACAAAGTTGCATAAAGCAAGTTAATTTGGGGCTAAAGTAACCGGCCGCTGGGCCTCTATTAACCTTTGTTCTTCCCACTTTCTATGCAATGATTTTGGCTTTTTTAATGCTGGAATACAACCTCATTCCAGGTTTGCTATGTGGTCATGTGATTAAACTAGTTTTAATTTAAGAACATGGAACATGTAAGCACAAAACTGAAATAAAGGTTTGAACTAGATTTTGACACAAGACACAACAGAACCTACCTTAACACCCTTATAAATTCTATATTTAAAAACAAAACAAAAACAAACTAAACAGGATGCACTTCTGGATAGTTAGTAAATAGTTTGCTTTGGCTGCTTGGTAATCCAGCCTGGTTGAGTCCCTAATTTCCTACTTGTATGACTTTCGTTTTCAGAACCAATTTTGCTCCTCTGGAGGTAAACATACACTGGAATTTGGGAATTTCTTTATTTTTTTTAAAGCCTTTGTTCCTTATTGTTAGTTTGCAGTAAATGTCTTCTTCTTTGCATTTACTACCAGATACCCTGTTGTGAAACTCAAACTTGTGGTAATACAAGGTTTACTTGGAAGAAATAAAACATCCTCCCAAGATGCAAAACCTCAAGTCTACAACCTAAAAGCTCTGGAAAAGAAGGTAGCAAGAGGACCTTTGGTCAAGAATTTACTTTTACACTCAACCCATGTTGTGTTCGCTGCTACAACAACCTGACCATCCCGGCCAGCCAGCAGCCGCTCCTGCCTACCTCCGTCTCCCATGGACAGCCTTTTCACAACCAGAGCTGGGTAGGGCAGCTCACACTCTGTTGAGTTCTCCGTGTCCGCAGAGCAGAAGTTGAGTTTGTAAGAGAAGGTGCTGTGGTTTGGGGTGAAGGTATGAGACAGAGGTGGGCTCCTGCTTTGCCTCTCACTCTCGGGCTGCACCGGCTGGGGTCCTCGTGTGAATGTAAAGTAAGGGGAGTCTTTGGGTGGGCCTGTGGGTGTTGAACAATACTTCTGCCATGTCTTAACTTGTCTTAAATCACTCCCATCAGCACCTCTCCTCTTTCCCAGAGTGCTAGTGATAGTGTAAGTGACATTAGCTGGAGTGGAAGGGGTGGACAGGGGGACAGAGGGACCCAGGATGCTCCCCTGGGAAGCTGCAGTGCTTGGCATACCCATTCCTTTCCCTTTCCCCTTCACTCCCTCCTTCCCCCTCTCCCCCTCATCTCTGTGGCGGGCCCCTTTCTTCAGGATGGCTTCCAGGTTGTGCCTGGCGCCACACTGCGGGCTGTCGTAACTGCTGGAGGAGAGTTTAGGAATTTGGAAAGGTGAGTTGGGCTCTCGGTCACCGCACCACTGAATGGTCTGCAGTTTGCGGCAGATGCTGTCCACGGGGTTGTGACGACGATTTGGCTGGGGCGTGAAATAGTCCATGCTGCTGATGGCAGGGCTGCAGTGCTGGCTTCCTGGCTTGAGGAGAGACTGAAGTCTGAGGAGAAAGAAGCAGACAATATTTAGTTTGTTTGCGTGTGAAGTACAATGAAGACAAAATGCCATAGAAATATAAAAACACTGAGAAAGCTATGCTTATTCTGTTAGTACACCACAGAACATAACACCATGATGTACTGGATAACTATAGGACTGTTTTCCCTGGTGGGACTAACTCCAAGGTAAGAGGCAGAAAATGAGCTGCAGTGTTGAAATACAATAAATGTCAGGCACACCGAATAATTGAGTATTTGAGATCAATATGGAGTAGCCCAATATGACAAATGACAGCTAAGAAATGAAACAAGCTATCTAATGGCAAACAGTTATTATTAGTTCCATGATTCAGTGGCTATCGTAGGAGTTTGCGTGTCGAAAACTGTAAAACAAGCAGGGGGCGAGGAAATATTGAAACGAAGAAAGAAAAGAAGATGGAAAGAAAAGAGAGATAGATGGGGTATCAAATTATAACCTATCCTACCTAATCACACAAGCAGCTTAATAAAAGGGACCAAACACTCAATTATGATAGGAGAGTCCATAGAAGTTGCTGTACTTGCAAACCTGCCCACCAGGTTTCAGATTTTAAACAGCGGCTTCTAAATGTGGAACGATTAAAGCAAATGTGTTCAAATTCAATCAAAGCATCACCTACTTAGGCTTCAGGTGTGCAAACGAGCTAATTAATTCAAGGGTTTGCTTACGAATGTTTAACACAACAGCATTTATATCAGCAAATATCTCTTATCATCCGATACAACTCCCTGCAGTTGAAATAAGAACATTAAATTGGATATTACAATTAATTTAATTACAGTACATTTGCAGAATAAGATGCTCAAATTTATATCCATACAAACAAATGCACCTGGCCACGAAATAAATAGAAGACTCCACCTTCGCGTTACTTTATCAAAAATACAGTTTTTTTTTTTTGCTAGCAAGATATATGTTTTTTTGTTACCTTGTAAAGCTTGTATGAGCAAATATCCACGACGAAATGTTTGGCCAAGTATTCCGGACGCACGCAGCACAGAGCACGCGCGCATGTAGCTTGACGCTCGGCGCTCGAGACAGAAAGAGTTAAAACATCGGTGGGAGTTCTCCACTCCAAAAATGAGCCGGCACTCCCTCCCCGCGGCGTGAAGGCCACACAACACCCACTGTAACAGCCGGCCGCCACGACAACTTCATACTTCTGGTGTCAGAAGTAAAAAAAAAAATGAACACGTAGAAATGATTTTGAGTTTGTCCCTGAGCATAGTCCGTGCACTGATATTCTGTAAAATAAAATAAAAACTATTTCCTAATTTCCTATTACGCTGGGGTACTGACATTGTGCCGCCGATGTACTTCGTCACTTAAAATATGAATTGGGTTAAATTGGATGTTTGGTGTCATGACAACACAATAATTGGGCTGGTTTCAACCTGAGCAACCAGTAAGCGGTTTAACGGGGAGGATGTGAAGGTGCACGGCCGGTTTAATTTGCATGACAGCAGCGTTTGGGTCAGACGTCTCTCCTGCTCTTAAGGTAATTTATCCTAAAATACTGACTTCTCCATGTTTTGGGGATACATATATTGGTGACGCAGGTGGTGCTTTAATCTGGCAGTGAGGGTAAGTGCACTATAGTAATAGACTATATTAAAACAGCCAAATTATTGATGTTTGATGTGTCTGATGACACATAGACCTACTTAAAACTCTTATGTGGACGATTATTATAGTGTCACCTCTTAGCCTACTATGTATGTAAAGCCATATGTAGCTCGTGAATGCCAATGATACACAGTTTATACTTGCATTCAAAAAAACGCAATACAATGTAGCTTTTATTATACAATGTGATGGTAAACACAACGGCTGACAAAGTGTGGCTAAAATCATAGAAAAAGAGCTGTAATTATATTATCAATAAAAGATTGTTACACATAGCAAAACCCACTTTCACGTTGAGTTTAAACTTGATGATTGCTTTGCCTTAGAGAAATACCAAAATGCACAGGGCATAGGGCCTCTACACCAGTTCTATGTACTATTCTATGTACTATGTACAAATAGGGATACGTTTTCCGTATGTTGTCTTGAGGAAATATAATGTGAACTCAGATTGTTAATCAACAAGACTAGAAGGTGAAGACTAGATATTCGGCAGGTCATAGAATGCACATTTGAAGTCTATTTTTATTGTTGTCAGTGAATTGATAAAAATGTTCAAATTGTTTTCAGGAAAGTGGCTACATTTCCACCACCCCAATGGCTGACAACAGTGTTCCAAGCTTTAAGGTACTGAAACAAGTTATCCAAGTCTGGTTTGTAGAATCGATGTTATGCTAATCATCAACAGATGCTAGTAAAGGCCACTGTCCAAATGCCATTATGCTTTAGGAGCACCTACCCTCAGTAGCAGCTCCAGCTGCAGCATCTTGATGATTCCTTGGCTTCCTGACACTTAAAAATCCCCCCTGTTGCTCCACATAGAAGATATCCCACCACCACGTCTTGTCCTCATGTTGCCAAGAGCAGCACCGAAAGGCCTTGAGAGCCACAGTCATTCAGTAGTGTTCTTATTGTGACAACACACACGTGAAAATCTTCTGTTACATGCAACCAGTGTCCACTCCCGTCCTCCTCTTCCTCCTCCTCGTGCAGCCTGCTCAGCAGAATCCACTTTCCCAGCTCACGCTAAGTAGCTGGAGCTTTGCTTGTTTTCTGACCCTGAACGCCTGAGTAGTAGACAGCAGACTCAGGTAGAGATTAGGGTGGACATGTGCAGTCACACACACACACATACACCCACACAGGTGCACAACCACTAGAATGAGCGGTGGATGTGGTTTGGAGAATGTAGATAAATATTATCAGACTTTTTAAAAGGAAAAAAAACAATGAGACAATCAGTGCGTTAATATGTATGAGGGCATTTAATGCGACAAAGATAATCAGAGATTAATACAAAAGTACAATAAAAAATAATTGATTAATCTGACCATTTGGTATTACATGGTATTGTACTCTGGTCGCTTGCCACATTCCAGTACTGTAATCTGGGATTATGGAACAAGCAGCCTTCTGCAGCAGGAAGGAGGGGATGATTAGCCAGTCTAATCCCAGCCAATTGAATTGATAATGAACTGAATGGCAGACCAGAAAGAGGTGTCTCTATAAAGAATGATCACAGTACTCAGTCTTGCAGAACAGCAGGAAAGGACAGCCTTGTTCTTGATAAATATGACACATATTTCTCCACCTACTGTTGCTGTAGCGCCATAAATGCAGTATGGGGACATAATGGACTCAGAGACTGGATGACTCAGATTCAAGGTTGTTTAATGCTAATATGATGATGATAGATAGATAGATAGATAGATAGATAGATAGATAGATAGATAGATAGATAGATAGATAGATAGATATATAGATAGATATCTGACCTTTGACCTCTAAATGTGGTAGTTAAGGAAGACAGCTTTGATGCAAGTATACATAAAGTATCACATCACCCTGTGTTTGATTACAGTACCTTTTTGAATGTCTTAGTCTTGTTGTTGTTACAGTGTCACTGGTCTGGTATCCGGTTTTGCAGCAGTATGATCATTGAAAGGTGAACTGTTGCTCATGCTGCTCGTGCCAACCATTGAATTAGCATGTGACACTGTTAGTGTTACAGCAGCCCCTGCTGCCCAAACACAGCTTGGAAAACAATTGGAGTAACAGGTTACATGAGGAATGACAGTGGGATGTTATTCTCAAACCTACAAAAAGTTATTATTTTTTTGGCCCCTTGAGGGAAGCGGAAACAAGTTGTGAACACACCACTGACTCATCTCCTCAGTCAATTGTTCTGGCAAACATGTTAGCAAACCGTTGCTTACTTGCACATTCAGCAGTCATACAGCAACAACATTTATTTGTAGTCATGTTTCTGGCCATCTAAGTCCAACAGTAACATTTTTTTAGCTCTGTTTTGGTTTCCACCAACTCCTGAGAGAAATATTTGGCTCACTACAAGCGACCCGCTTTCACATTGTATCACTGTTTTCACATTGTATCATTAAAAACATTATCATTCTGAAAATATGGATGCATTAATAAGAATAAAAATCTTAAACTAGATGTTCTACCCAAATCATTCCTTGTATAACCTCATTATACAGGCTCTCGATCAATAGGCTTCACACTCATTTTAAAGAATGTTAAATCCCGTATTGTTGTCCAGAAGCCTTACTGTACTAAACACGGTCGTTATTATTCTGACGACTTCTAGCTGTCACAGCTCAGTTGTAGCCAAAAGGGACAGCTATGCCCCTAAACTCCAGAATATAACATGGCTGAAGCTGTTTTGAAATTTTGATTCATACTACCTATATCTTTTTATTGTATTCATTAATTTTATTGTCTTAACTTTTTTCCACCTACCCTATTATTATATTATGTTATTATAAATAGATGTGAACACAGTGCTCCATAAATTAAAAGGTCAATACAGGCTGGATTCTTGCATAAAACAGCAGCATATTTGTTCTAAAAATGTCACTTTTCTCTGCTGTTCTGTTCTGTGTTTTTTAACCAGGCAGCTGACCTGGTCATACAGCTGTCCTCCACTCCGAAAACCAAACCGGATCTGTTTGCCTTCGGGACCATCTTCACTGACCACATGCTGACCATAGAGTGGACTGCAGCTGAGGGCTGGCAGGTTCCGCTCATCAAGGCCTTTGAGAACCTGTCACTCCACCCGGCCTGTTCGTCACTGCACTATGGTGTGCAGGTACACCGACCACGACGGATTCAAACTTTAGCCATACCTTTTAATACCTTTCCTTACTTTAATGGATTTAATATGAATTCTCATGTTACATTCTGGTAACATATTGTGTGGTTAGTGTTATTTCTCCACCAGAGTTTTATTTATTTACTCTTGGCAGCATTTAGACATTTATGGGCATGTCATTTCATTTAGTTGAGTTTATTTTTGGAGGAATTTACTTGAAAGAACTATATTAAATACTAGAATGATAACAAAACAATTTGACCCCTTTTTAGAGTCTGGGTGGGGTCATAAACTCATGACCAGTATTTCTAAATATATTTAAATTCAAAACAAAGTGTATGATGATAACAACATTAAGTAGTATGGAGTAAATACAGAAAATTATACAATTTATATTACAGTATTCCAAGAGCCATTCAGTAAGTGTTTTTTTGTTGTTTCTCTCCTCTTCTCTCCCCTTCTCAGCTGTTTGAAGGGTTGAAGGTGTACCGTGGGGATGATGACCGACTGCGTCTCTTCAGACCGATGCTCAACATGAGCCGCATGTCCAACTCTGCTAAGAGAGCCTGTCTACCTGTAAGATGGATGTGAGGAATGAATGAATGGATGGACTGATAAAAGGATGAGTGACAGTGATGAACAAATGACTGCTTTTGGCCTTCAAACTCTTTTCTTGCCTTGTTTCCCGCTCAACCTCCACCTTCCTTAACCTTCTCTTTCTCTGCCTCTCTCCCTCCTCCAGGTCTTTGATCAGTCAGAGTTGCTGGAGTGTATCAAGCGGCTGGTAGAGATTGACCAAGACTGGGTTCCTCACTCGGAGTCAGCAGGTCTGTACATCAGACCAACATTTATTGGCACTGAGGTGAGGAGCATCGCAAAGAGTTTGTGGAGGCAGACGTTTAAAAAAGAAAAGTAAATTAAACAAATACATTTCTGTGTTTCTATGTCTATGGTAGCCCAGTCTGGGTGTAAAGAAGCCTTCCCATGCCTTGCTGTACGTGATCCTGTGTCAAGCAGGCCCGTACTTTAACAATGAGGCTGAAGCCCTGTCCTTGTGGGCCGACCCAAAGTACACACGGGCCTGGAAAGGAGGAACTGGAGACTGCAAGATGGGAGGGTGGGTAGGCACATACTGTGTGCATGTTTTGGTTTTATTCACTGATTATCAATTAATGCACTCAACTCCAAAATCTGTGTGCTGAATCCTCAAAGACAAGTGCAGAACAATCTTCAGTATTACACTCCTCATGTCATCCATGTTATTTCTGATATGAAATTAGTGATGTTTAGTTTTAGACACTTTATCATTCAAATGCATGAAAAATCAAGCTTTGAACAGTTGTGTCCCAATAAAAAAGACAAAATAATCACAAATTTAAATCCTAGTCCTTTCAGTCCTTTTTGGGGGCAATTGATACAATTATTTTCTAACTTTCACACATACATGCAGGCAGCGCTGTAGATGCTAAAGTAATCGAGATTGCTTTGGATTTTTGAAGGAACTACGGATGTTCTTTGTCCGCCCAGTATGAAGCAATGGATTATGGGTGTCAGCAGGTGCTGTGGCTGTACGGCGAGGACCACCAGATCACTGAGGCAGGAACCATGAACATCTTCCTGCACTGGATCAATGAGGATGGAGGTTAGTCACACTCCCAGAACCCCACCTGGCCAATCGCAGGCTGTTTTGCTTGCTGTAGATGTACGTGTAGAGTATAGACTAGTTTTAGTCTTGAGACAAGAGGTCAAAGGTTGTTGGTTCAACTTCCATTTGCATCACAGATGCAAACAATGTTGATGCTCATAGTACGGTTGTGTAATGTGCTTTGGATATGCTACATTTTACAAATGTAACCTCGACTGGCAGAACAAAGTCTCTATAACAAAATACACAGTTTGGCCCTACAAACTTTATGTTTTGTTTTGTTCCATTCATTCATTTATCTTATCTTTTTCAGAGGAGGAACTTGCAACTCCACCTCTGGACGGTATCATACTCCCAGGTGTAACCCGACAGAGCATACTGGAACTAACCAGAATTTGGGTGAGAGACACAAAACCACAAAGGTCGAATGTCTGAATAAATCCTTCAAATTAGGCATCACATTTCTGCTCTCATCTGTTGCACAGGGTGAGTTTAAGGTGACAGAGCGCTACCTGACCATGTACCAGCTGTGCTCCGCTCTGAAGCAGCAGCATGTCAAAGAAATGTTTGGCTCCGGCACTGCCTGCATGATCTGCCCCATAGGACACATTGTTTACCAGGGAGAGGTAAGAGCGAGCAGCAGAAAAACACATTATGGTGCATATATATATATATATATATCATATATATGTTCTCATCAGAAAAACTACTTTTGGTTTCAAGAATGACATACTTTTGTCAAAGATATTATTCCCCTTTGTACAGTAAATTATGTAGTTAAGCCTTATTTTAAGAAAAGAAACAAACATATAATTGTAGACATTGCCTGTATTTAATCCTGTCTGATTTTACCATTGCCTATTTAAAGCCTTCTTAGTGAATCACAGTGACGTATCTCTCCAGTAAATATTATGCTACGGCTAGCAACGATTTAGCATAGCTTAACAAAAAGATAACTGGGTGGAAACTAGCTTACTTGGCTCTGTTGAAAGGTGTCTAGGTGAGGTAGTCTAGCACAAAATCCCTCGTAAAAACACAACTTGACATTTATACACCTCGTGTTAATTATTGAGCTTTAGAGGTGCTGGTAGGCAGACTTTATTATCTTGAGATAGAGCCAGGCTGGCAGTTTGGACTCGTTTCCAGTCTTTACGCTAAGCTAAGCTATCGGGCTGCTGGCTGTAGCATTAGTCTTTAGCTTCCCATTTTGCCCTTTAATTTTCTACCTCATGATAACTTAAAGGAAGTTGGACTTTGTGTCTAGAGGCTCCTTTTATTGAAGTTACACAGTAAGAAAGTTATGCCGTCTTTATTTGATTACATTTTTCAGATCAAATAAGTACATTTTAATACAGTAGTTATGTGTGAATAGCTTTAAAACTTCTAGAAGCTTAGTTCTTTGATGAATGAGGCTCACAGTCTCTTGTGACCACATGGACAGTTTTCTTCTTTAGCAGGTTGTCAGAACCCTGTGGCTTTTTGCTTTAATATCATAATATGTATGCTTAATATTCTCTGCGTTCTCCTAATTTATATTGTAACAAGTAGATTCACAGAGCCGATTCAATTATTAAAATTGTGGATCCTTGTGTGTCTTAGAACTTGCACATCCAGTGTCAGGATAAAAACTCACAGCTGTCTTCACGGATAGCAAAAGAACTCACAGATATACAGGTTGGTGGATGCGCGCGCGTGCACACACACACACACACACACACACACACAAATGCATGCAGAAATCACATGCATACATTAGACAGATGTTTCCCCCAGCTTAGTAACAGCTGGTTAAGCATCTGTGTTCTTTACACTCCTGTCACCCTCTGGACTCTATTCTCATGTAGTAATATGTTACTTTGCATAAAGCAAAGTGATGTGATTGTGATTGTAGGAGAACAAGTTGGAAGAGCAAAATCCTTCAAAATAAAAGGTGGGAGTGTGAGTGGGAGTAGTACTTTAAGATGTTGTTTTATGAACAAAACCCCTACTGGTCCTTATTCATTATACACACGCTGCATGCATTATCTTGCCTGTAAGTAAATAATAAGTGAAATATCTAATTAGGTTATGAGTAATGACTTGGTAATATTGTACATGGCCTACAAACACACCACCGCTGCAGTTTATACAGCTCTGCAGGTTTAAACAGATTCATAATGTTCTTTGCTGAAGGCTTAATTTGTGTTAATGAGCGTATTATGTATCGCTGACTTTCTGTTATTGTGCTGTGTAATGAGCCTATTACAAGTAGGGGTATGAGCTCAACCTCATATGGTTTAGATCACTATCATACTAAAAAGGTTTTGGTACAGCGTGCACCAAATCTTCCCTTTGCGAAACTGCAGCCTTTTGTAAAGGTGTGTTTGTCTTCCAAGATCAAGTTTCCACCAAACTCAGTTGTGCGTGTTTAACAGATGATGTCTAAGTTAAAGTGGAAACTTGGAGTGCCTCTTTTGTTTACACACATGAAGTAAAACGTGATTTGAAATATCCAACTCAACAAACAAGGGTGCTCTTTCCAGTCAGGGGTCACAACAAATGACAACTGTACAAAACGTGTTCCATTTTCCTTCATGACACCGGCAAAATAAAAGATTAAACGAATAAATAAAATGGAAAATGAAATGGGAAAGTAAATAAATAGGGGAATTTATACAAAGGTACATAAATGCAGATGCAAATTAAAACAGAAATACCAGTCACATTTTATTAATTAATTTATGCCTACATCTATTTTTATTATTATTTTTAGTGCATTTAATGGCATGGTAATCTATTTATTGAGTTATTTATTCATTTATTTTTGATTATGGCAGTTTCGGTCCTCCAAACAGCACCAGAGCTTAAGCTAAAAGACTAAAATCCTTAGAGCAAGCATTATCAGTCCACCAAACTAAGCGTCCTTGCTTAGTTGTCTTGATGACAAGCTGATTATGAATAATAAACTTTGACTGGATTTGCGCTGGATGCCCTGCAAGCTTACACGTCTAAGAGCAGATAGTTCCTGATCTCCTAAACGTCCTCGAAACACTTTGATTAGTTGATTGTGGCTTATCTCTTCGACCGGTGACCTTTGTCCTCTTTTATTTTGCTTTCTCTCTCTCTTTACTCTCTGTGCTGCATCTGTGTGTGTGTTATTTTGTCTCTCTGGTTTGTCTCTCACGCCGATTAGCATATCTGCTCTCTCCATGTGCATTATGAATGTGTTGACCACATCTTTGTATGCGATAACATCTTCCTTCGTCCACAGCGCTTCAGAGAGAGACAGAGAGTTGCCGGCCTGATGGTGGAGTGTGAAGAGTTGGAGATAGGGGCAAGACAAACTCCTGAATTCTTTCATTAAGCTCGCTGTAATTGCACAAACCCAATTATTGCCTCAGCCTTTTGTGATCTTCAAAGCCAAGATGCTGCAAATGAAGCCTCGAACAAGTGGGAGAGGAGGAGGAGGAGGAGGAGGAGGAGGAGGAGGAGGAAGAAGAAGATTTGAGGGGGGGAGAATGGGCGGCAGTGAAGCTTAATGAACAATAAAATCGACAAAACGCTGGAAAACGCTGCGCTCCTTCCGCGGCGCTGTTAAATCTGTTGACATTTCATTTGGAGGGAAGCAGTGCGGTGTTATCCCCCCACACACACTCCTCCTCCCGCCCCTCTTGAAGACAACATTGTGCAACAAACAAACGAGTGGTCTGAGGCAGCAGATGAAAGATGGGTTTACTAAGTCGTCCTGCTGTTCCTCTTTCAAGTTAATTAGAAATCACATTCTTTTGTTTCCCCTTCGCAGGCGTTTATTTACTTTCTCACTTCGACCATTAGAACAAATTTGCAACATGAGACACAAATAATTGGATTTGTCTCCGCGGCTGTCACGGATTGGGGAACATTTTGTTTTGATTTTTATTATAGTTCCTTTTCTCTGTTGTGTTGTGTTCTGTTGGTGGCTGAGTTTGCAGATTTGCTCACGGATATTTGATTTCATGTTTTGATTTGTGTTTTCGCTCATAATTAAGCCGCGGCGAGCAAGAGAAGTTTAGTGCTTAGTGACGTGAGATTATTTTTGCAACCTTTTCATGACCTTTGTTCTCTTCCAGTGTGGACGCACAACCAGCGACTGGACCTTCCTGCTGTAGCAGCAGCGAAGAAGCCTGGAACACGCACATGCACAATGACCAGTGTTTGTACAAGAAGGACACACCATTATGCAACAACCAAAGACATAATGTAAATGTACATTAATAGGAAACAATGGATGTACAATATTTGTAGTCTCACTGCAATATGCTGGAGAGTGGCTCTGCGGCGAGTGTCATGCCACTTTACTTCCTTTTTAAACTTAAAATAATGACAAACACACAACTGTCCAAAATAATTAGCAAAAGTGGGCTAATGCCTCATGCAATACTGCACAATAACTTACAGTAACACAGCCGCCGTAGCTCATTCTGCTGCTTCTCATCTCCTTTTCCAACCAACAACCAGGATATAGCTGTGGCTTTGATCAAACATATGTGAGAGGCTACAAACATATAAGTTACACATTTCATATCACTTGTGTAAGAGTTACAAAGCAGCTCCAAGGGAACTCATGTCTTCATGTGGGTATGCCAGGAAAACATGAATTTAAAAGCTGCACTCAAAGTTTTACAGTAAACTACAGGTGCTATACAGACAGTGTTTTGAGAGTAAAACGTTTTTAGCTTATACTGTCATATCGTAGCAGAGTTGTTTTGTCAAATCCCAAGTCCTCTCTTGTTGTGTTTAAATAACATACTTTTTAATCTTTGGGGTCAGGGGAAGGTGTCAAGTATTTTCAAGTCAAAGGTCTGGCGTTGAAGTTCAAGTGGAGTCTTAAGTCCACAGTTTTCAAATTTGTTACTGATGTCCAAGTCATGTGGCTCGAGTCCACACCTCTGTATCATAATCATTCCACTTTCACTAAACGTGTTTATGCAGGTTACTTGTGTGAGTGCATGCTAATGTCTCTCTTTTTATTTTAAACATTTCAAATCTACAGCCAGGGCACTGCAGCTATTAGCATTAATTAAGTAACACACACTAGGAGTACTTGACAAATAGTATTCATCAGGTTACTATTCTCTTACTGTAAATAAAGCTCAAGAGACCCTGCACTTTTGCACTCATTTAAAAGGGATATTTAACATGAATTCTGTAATGTTTTATCACGACAAATATATCATGTCTTTTGTCCTGAAGTCACAATATTATGTTCTAGATTGTCAATAAAATAATAATTTTTAACTAACATAGGGCATTTTTACTTTATGAGTTTTCTCAGGAGACCGAGAACCTTTTTAGGAACTAAACCTGCATTTTTGGACAGAATTTGCGGTCTCAGGTGCCAAAAAAAGTCCCCACTCCAAGTGCTTTGAAAGGTTCAGGAACTTCAGGGCCGAGACAGGCTCTGCAGAGATGCTTCAACGATCCTTAATGATGCTGAGGAGTGCAAGTGTTTTCCTGTCACCCTACACACACACACACACACACACTCATAGAGAACCTGGAACAGAACCAAAGCCATCAGCATAATGGAGTCATAACAGAAAGACATCAAACTGGAGAGCCCTTGTGTGTTTGTCTTTGCACACACACACACACACACACACACACACACACACACACACACACACAC
>JAVQJL010098955.1:0-10716 GCA_036024295.1 Nannoperca obscura
TTTCACAACGTATGGTGGTGAATAAGTGTGACTTTTCATGGAAAACACAAAATTGTTTGGGTGACCCCAAACTTTTGAACGGTAGTGTATATATATATATATATACACACACACACACACACACAAAGTATCTCCTCTGCATGTATTTGTGTGTGGGGAGTATTTTTAATGTTTTGAGCTCATTAAACTCCTTGAACTGTGAAATTACAGAGTTGAACCAGGTGTTCTGCCCAATGTTGCAAACAGCTTCCTTTCCATTACGTTATAATTTAGTTCTCTCTCTCTGTCTGTCTGTCTCTGTCTGTCTCTCTGTCTGTCTGTCTCTCTCTCTGTCTGTCTGTCTCTCTCTCTGTCTGTCTGTCTCTGTCTGTCTCTCTGTCTGTCTCTGTCTCTGTCTCTCTGTCTTTGTCTCTCTCTGTCTGTCTCGCTCTCTCTCTCTCTCTCTCTCTCCGTCTGTCTCTCTTTGTCTGTTTCTTTTTCTGTCTCTCTCTCTCTCTTTCTCCAGCTGTTGACCCTCCTCTCCTCCCCCCGGCAGCCTCCCCCTCCACCTCCAACCTCACCTTCACCTGGGGGGTGCGCCAACAATCCCCAGTCCCCACCCCCAGCCTCTAGAGAACCAATCACACAGCGACTGAATGACCTCATGACCTCTGGCTCCAGAACCAGAAAGCAGTGTCTGCGCAGCCTCAAGAGAGGGGTATGCACACACACACACACACACACACACACACACACACATATATATACACACATGTATTGTATACCATATATGTACACACAATGAACACATGTTCAATTCAGTTTTATTTATAAAATTATGTCAGGGTTAAAACCCTTTAACAGACAGATACCTCGAGCAGAACCAGAACCAGAACCAGGCTCTGCCTTGAGAGTATATATGTATATATGTAAACATCATGTACATTGTACACACACGTATATTAACTCAGAGCTGTGTTTTTATTGTTGTCATGTTTTCCTCATGCTCCTCTGTGACTGGACAGC
Source organism: Nannoperca obscura (assembly GCA_036024295.1). Lineage (NCBI taxonomy): Eukaryota > Metazoa > Chordata > Actinopteri > Centrarchiformes > Percichthyidae > Nannoperca > Nannoperca obscura. The sequence goes on from JAVQJL010098955.1 coordinate 1,006, forward strand.
TGTCACTCAAACTGGTCAGTATCACACCTGTCTGTCGGTGACATAATACAGGTTAATTAAACAACAACATGATGTTTACTGTTTTATCAGTGTGTGTAACTATAAGGAAATATAATATATAACCATAATAAACTGCTGTAGGGCTCCGGTCCTGCAGATTGCAGTCACCTTCCTCCTGAACAGAGACGCAAGAAACTCCAAACCAGAATCAACAATATTAACCAGGAAATCCAGAGAGAGAGAGAGCAGAGGTAACACACACACACACACACACACACACACTGTTGTTCCTATGGATAGAAATGGATCTGGAAATATGAAATTTGTTGAGTTTAAGCTGAATGTCTGAAGAGCGCCTTCTTCTCATCCTGTCATGTTATTTTTAAAATGTGTGTAATATTTGCTGTGTGTGTGTGTGAAATGTTGTGTATAATTCTTGTGTGTGTGTGTGTGTGTGTGTTGTTTCAGAGATGCTCTGTTGAAGATGAGGGAGGTGTATGAACAAAGTCCTCAGATGGGAGACGCCGGCAGTTTGGAGCCTCGACTGGAGGAAGTGAAACAAAGTCTGCAGAAACTGGAGGACGAGCTGAGGAGGAACCAGGTTTGTTTTATAATGACTATGTATACTGTGTGTATACTGTATATACGCACAGTATACACACAGCACATTTATATACACACAGTACATGTATAAACACACATTATACGTATATACCCACAGTATACACACAGTACATGTATATAGTCACAGTATACACAATGTACATGTATATACACCCCATGTACACACAGTACATATATATATACAGACAGTACATTCAATTCAATTAATTTTTATTAATAAAGCTCCATATAATGACATCTCAGGTTTTCTAAGGGAACTCTTTTGTATGGAGCAGGTCGAGACCAACTCTTATATATTCAAGATCCAATATTTAAGAGACAAGATTCTTTATTGTCATAAAAGTCACACTCACATGCGATTGTACGAAATTAAGTTCTGAGGTCCCAGTTAAAAGCCAATAAGGAAAAAATAAATATATATATATACACACACACACACACACACACACACACACACACACACACAATAAACAGAAAATACAGTAAAGAGCAATATATACAAAGACCCAACATTCCCATCATGAGCAAGCACTAGGCGACATGTGTATATACACACAGTACATGTGTATACACACAGTGTACACACTAAAAGGAAACAGAACTGAAGTCTTGTCACTAGAGATGGCTTTCTTACAGCTGGTTCCTGTGTGAGGTGAAAGGGCAGTGACTCTTGATCATAGTACTGTTGGCACCAAGCTTTTTTTACATGAATGCACAGTTCCCCACCTCTGGTCTTACTCTGCCTTTTTTTTAAATTATTGATAGAGTTTATTACTGCAGAAGGCAAAAACCTAAAAGTCAAAACACTACAGAAAACAGGAATAAAAAACACTACAAGAGTGATGGCAGGCAACTTAAAGACTGGAGAAAATCTTCCACAAAGAACTTGAGGGACTTGACTCTGGGAGTGCTGGCACGCTTGAACTGGCAAACAGACGATGGAGGACACAGACGGAAAGACGCTAACAGGACACAAGAGAATCACACCTGGGGAGAGGAGGAGTTAGCTTTAACCCTTAACCTTTCTCTTTGTTTTTGTTTGTATGTTAATGTCTGTTAATGTTTATGTGTAGGCGTGGCTGTCGGAGGCAGACAGCAGACTGTCTGATCACAGCAATAGAAGACAGAGTGGAGGTTGTGGGTTAAATTCCCAGGCGACAACCCCAGGCAGCAGCAGCCTGAAACAGCTGGACAACCGCAGTCCAGCAAGCAGAGAAAGGTAGTGATTATGGATTATTGTTTACAGTCTGAATGCATCAAGGCCAATGGTCATTATTAAACCTGTCTGTCTGTCTACCTGTCTCTCTCTCTCTTCAGTCCTGACGGCAGCTACACTGAAGACCATAATGCAGAGCTTCACTTTAAGTCTCGTAGTTCAGAGTTCGATGACGACTTTGATGATGAAGAACCTTTACCAACTATTGGCACTTGCAAGTCCCTTTACCCGTTCCAAGGTACTTTGTTTTATTGTACCGCACTTAATCCTACTGTCAGCACATCATTACAAACATTTGCCATCATCTGCCCGTCTAAAACAAATGTCTTTGATTGAGAATATAAACCCTTGAGTGGACACAGAATCAGCACTCGTGTTGTATAGTCTGTAAGTTCACCACAGTTTTCTGACATGGTTAATTTTCTTGTAACCAAATACTGGATGCATTTTCTCAATTAGAAAACAAATCTGACAAAAGAAAAGAAAAGAGATATAACCAATGAGAGTGCAGGGACAGTATCTGATGTCTTTGTTCATCACCGAGGTACATGCAGTAAAAGTATCACTAAGATTTAGTTTGAGTCTGTAGATATTTTATGATCGCATTACATTTATCTTCAGTTGAAATTGTGAAGTTCAAATTCAGGTTTGTTTTTACTACCAGACTAAGCACAATCTGTGATTCTTTCTAAGAATGTTTGAGTTTATTTTTTATTAGTTTAGTTGACACATGTGACAACATGTTGAGTAACCCTTGTGGTTCTACTGGCTTCCATTCTGGTTCTCTGAACATGTTATTGATCTTCTGCAGGTCAGAATGAAGGCACTCTGTCAATGGTGGAAGGAGAATTACTTTCTGTGGTGGAAGAGGACAAAGGTGACGGCTGGACAAGAGTACGGAGGAACTTGGAGGAGGAGGGATACGTCCCCACCTCCTACATCAAAGTCTTCCTGGACAGCAGTGCCAAAGGTGCCATGACCTACATATGATCTTTACTTGACCTACTGGACATATGACCTTCATGTAACTAATGACCTCTACAGATGTTCACATGACCTCTATATGACCCGTCTGACTTCTACTTTACTTTGAATCACCTGCATATATAACCTCTAAATATCACCTTTAAGTGACCTCTAGATTACTTAAACGACATCCATGTGACCTTTTAAATTACCTCAAAGAGACATTAAGTGACCTCTTTTTAAACATGAACTGATGTCCTCGTTCAACCTTTATCATATTAACCTTAAGTAAACCTGACCCCTCCCCACCTGATGACCTCTGTTACCCTTGACCTTTGATTGTCAACAGATTGATTGCTATGGTTACAGCAGGAGCCTGTCTGTGTGTATGTGCTCTGCCTGTCTGTGTGCTGGACACTACTTGTCGTTTGTTGGATGCTGATTGTTTCCTGAGAAAAACATCACACCTGTGTGACATACCTGTACATCTGAAGGACAGGTGTGTCTCATCTCAGGCTCCGCCTCACTGGAGGACTGAATCTCCTCCTCAAACACCTCCTACAGAGACCAGACCGATGATGCATTCAGGTGCTCCTGAAACACCTGCTCACATGATTGGTTCACAGGCTGATGAGGAGCACCTGAATGCTACATGTGCAACTGATTCTAAGTGAATGTGCTGATCAGATGCAATGCAGTGCATTGTGGGATGCTGAAGATTATTGCTATCTTTACTGGCAGACAGCAGGTCTTTCTCAGTCTGAGTTCTTGTCTGTTCAGAATCCGCTTTATTGGAATTTGACTGTTTTTTCTTTGCTCTCGATGTACATACACAGAAAACATGCAGCTAAAAACAGGACAAGCTCGACAAGATAAAGATAAACATCATTATGTACAAATATAAATATATATTAAAAAGTATATATGTAGACAAGAGCAACAACAACATTTGTAGACAGTATGACAATAGTGCAACAGTTCAGAGTGCCTTGGGTGCTGGAATAAATATCAATATAAATATGGTTAATGTCACAGGTTCCTTTATATACATGAGGTAGATGGATATGACATCTTTAGGTTTTTTGTTCTTATTGAAGAAAATCATTAATTATTTAGATTTTTTTTATGTTTGGAAATGTTCTCTGATGTTTTTCGGAGATGTGAGGACCGACCGGTCATCTCAGCAGCAACTCCTGAGATGACTGGCCAGGTAATATCCGTCATCATCTTGGGGACAACAGTCTGATCTCAGCAAGCACTTTGGTCATTTATTGCTGGCTCTGATGATACATATACATGTAAGGTAAACTGTGTGTAAATATTATATTTAGTTTGTCTGAACATGATGATAATCCTTCATTAATGAGTTTAACAATGTATATTTCTGAAATCACACATATGTATCATCAAAATAGTGATCATGTTCCATTTAGCCAAAATCCTACACTCTATACCTTTTATTTAATTTCTTCCAAGTCTTCACTTCATATATTTTCTGTGTCTGGACAGACGTGGATGGCAACTAATTCTAGTTAAATATACATTACAGATTGGATTACAGGCATATCTTTTGACGGCCTCTGACTGTCAACTTGCTTGTTCTTTTCTTCTGAGATACTAAGTCAGTGGACGATGTCACAGTACCAGTCAGGAACAGTTGTGTTGAAGCTGATATGGTGTCAGTAAGAAGTCAGTATTGTGTCCTGTTTTCAGGAGACCCACAGTATTTATTTTATCATCATGTGGTCTGTGAAAGAGGCGAAGCCTGAACTGTGACACAGCTCCTGTTTGTATTATTTAGAACTGGATCTGTTGCATCTGTCTGTCTGAAAGACATCTGTAATCAATATCTATACCTGCAGAGTCAGTCCTGGATGTCACGTTTAAGTCCAATCAGCTTGCATTTGATATACTTTATTTTAACCTGCCAATCAGTTTACAGATTGAAATATTAAGGCAAACCGCTCCTGCTGCTCACAGACTGAATGTTCCAGTTTTTCCAGCTGTCATTCACCAACTGTGTGTGAAGCTGTCAAATATTAGTATCACTGATCTACATTCAGATTTCTGTAACCAGGGTCTGATCCTGCATTGTTATAGACTAATCGTTCACCTGTGGTTTTAGCAGGGTGCAATAGTAAAGCAGTGGCAATGCATCTACAGCAGATATGCAGCCGGGGGGGGCGCTGTAGTACTGTTTTTGTGCAGTGTGGGGCGCTATAGCAAAAGACATGCAGCAAGGGGGAGAAAGAAACATGACTGTACGTCCCAATTCTCTGCTACAATCAATGATGTGGAAATACTTTACTAGAGCAGAGCAAACTGTCAGCTACAATATATTTAAGGCAACCCTAAAGTACCACAACAGCACCAGCACTATGTATAACCATTAAAAGCTTTATAGCTGAAGACTCTCAAGGAACCACAAGGAACCTGCATTCTGAGAGCGCAGTGCTATAGTAGGGTGATAAGAGAATCAGTATATTTTTGATAAAACTATGGCTCAGAATGTCCTATCAGTGTGGTATCCCTGAAACACAGACACTTCAGTTCATATTTGTGGTGTATTAAAAATGTGGACATAAAGACAAATAAAATAGATAGAATAGATCCCAGTGACACAAGTCATACAGGGCAAATAACTAATTAATAACTAAAGAGCATTTATCTTTCTTTCTCTTTATTGACTGTATCATAGTTTCAGTTTCCGTGCATTTTGCTTGGCACAAATTTTGATTTGATAAGGGGGGAAAAAATCAAGTAGGTTTAATTTAATACATAAATAACATAAAATAATTCTAACATATCGAGGTATACTCCACCTAAAGGATTTTCTATACTATTCTTATTGTCAATAAATCCCATGTGTGACTAATAAGAAATGTACAGAATGTTGCCAGCCCTATATTTAAACAACCTGCTGCAGTTTACCACAGATGTCAGTGTTGTGTCACCAATGACCAGTGACAATGTCACATGATGCCAGCGTTTCAGCATCTCTTATCCCATTTGCTATGAGTTACATTTACTTTTTTTTACTGCTTATAATCTACTACTGTAAAGCAGAATGTGTGTGTGTGAGTGGTGTGTGTGTGTGTGTATGTGTGTGGGACAAATGTTTTAGGTTATTGAAGCACTCAAAATTGTTAATCACCATCTTGGGAAAATTAGGGCAGAAATGGGAGCCAATGACAATAACGAATTACAATCAAACACTATACAATATGTGCTTGCTGGAGGAAAGTGTATGCAAGCTCTTGTGTTCCTTGTTGAGGAAACTTCATAGTTTCATGGTGCAGCTGAGTCAGCGGTCTGGGCTCCAGACTCTCTGGATATGCTGATTGGAGGCATGAGGGCCCCTGGCAGGCTCACACTAACTTCCTTATTGCCTTTTTCTTTTGAATTCCTCCCTGCCGAGTCACCCAGCAGGGAACCCTCATCAGCATTGACCAGACTTGTCTCAGCAGGTGGCACTACAGAGAAGGGCCCTCATTACACACACTCACACACACACACACACACACACACATTCACATATTACCTCCATTACCACAAGCAATTTAGAGCAACCTTTGTCCCGGCAGCTCCGTCGCTCCTCTAGTCACTAATCATTGTACTCGTCCAGCATGCTGATCAGCTTGTAGAATGGCCTCCACACACATTCTGCTGTAATAAAGTTTATAATGTTTTTCTGACAGATACGCTCATCACGGCCCAAGTTCCATCTGGAATTAGCATGTGATCTGTATCTGGATACAGCCTATGCATGTACACCTGGTTAATGCAAAGTGCTCTCATGATATTTATCCTACACATATTGTAATAAAATCTTAATTGTGAAGGGAAGCAATGCTGGATACTCTTGATGGACCTCTTCATGTGTAAGGTGAAATTTAGGTGACAGACACAGACAGCTGGAGGCATGTAGGCCACACTTGGTAGCCTTGCTAACAAGGCTAACTTTGTTTCAATACAGAATTTCTGTTAATATTGGAGAATTCTACACCTTACGATTTATATCCCATGCCAATATTCAGTAGTGTGTTCTATTGGTAGAGAAGCAGAAAGTAAGGATGTCGGAGGGTAGGATGGCCATGTAGCACATCTGACTTTCATGTAAGAGACTGGAGATGACATCAAAGACTTGCAATAAATGTTAGACCTTATATTAACCTTAATCAGAATCAGAATCAGAATACTTTATTGATCTCAGAAGGGAAATTGCTTGTTACACTGCTCAATTAAGTTATTGAAAAAAGAATAATAAACAGTAGAATATAGAGGTTGTAGAGGGTGTAGAGGTGTAGAGGGTATAGAATGTAGAGGGTCCGAATATGGTTGGACCAGGGGCCGGAGCTGCTCCACGACGAGTCTTTCCAGGGCCTTCATGATGTGGGAAGTCAGTGCCACAGGTCTGTAGTCCTTGGCTCCACTGGGGCGTGGAGTCTTGTTAACTTGGAGTCTCTTAACCTTAACTCTTAACCTCGGTTTTTTCCTAATGTGACCAAGTGTTTGAGTTGTCTAACCTTAATCTACCATAACCATAATATAGCTGCCTTGCACATATGTTGAAGAAAGCAAGAATTTTAACAACTTAAAAAAAGCACAGTAATTGAGCATACTTCATTGTTTACTGAATTGTCTTGCCCGGTGATATGGTTGCATTACTTATACTGTAAGAAGATAATCAGAGCCAGTGTAGAGGCTTGCTAACTGTAATGCTTGCTGGCCTGGTCTTGCAGACTGTAGTTGTTCCTATTCTCCTGAATTATGCTGTTGTATGGGCTCTACTTGCTTTTCCTTTGCAGAGGAGGGCTTGTTTGTAGCTTTTTGATGGACAGCTTTAGATAGCAGAAGGACCCTTGTTGTGCGAACATTTTTCTTTAGAATGTGGCCAAACTGTACAGATGTCAGTGCAGTGCAAGCAATACAGTGATGAAGCTGAAAAGTAAAATGATAACACAAACTGCTTATTGCAAACATCCATTACAGATTACAGACCCACTTCCTGTTTTAACTTTGACATACTGTACTCTAGTTGAACACACACAGTTTTCCTGTGCAATCAGGACAGAATTATTCTTCCTTCTCTTTCTACCTTCTCCCTTCACTTTTATGTCTTCACTTTTTTTGTCATTCTTCCATGCCTTGCCAACTTCCTATCAGAAAGTCCAAACCATACAGGATGAGCACTGACAGAAAACAAGGCAAAAGCTCCAATGAAACTCCCAGTGTGTGGGGTTGTGGATTTTAGTGGTGTGAAGGCCTGTTAGTGTGTGTGTATATTTTATGATGTGTGTGTCTGTGTGTGGGTTGGGTGGTGGTGTCATGGTGTCATGTATTGGGCTTTTATATGAACAGTGACAGTGACATAAGACTTTAGACCTCATGCCCAGTTTGCTGTGACAACTGATTACAATGTGTGTGTGTGTGTGTGTGTGTGTGTGTGTGTGTGTGTGTGTGTGAGTGGTGTGTGTGTGTGTGTGAGCCTGTGTGAGTGGTGTGTATGTGTGTGTGTGTGTGTGTGTGTGTGTGTGAGCGTGTGTGTCTTAACTGCCACCTCAGATCACAGCCTCCCAGTCTCTGAGGACTTGCATCTGTAAACGCTTTTTTAATTTTATTGTGGAAGTAAAGTAGTGGTTGTGGTTTTACAGTCTGTTTGTGTGGGCCCAGGGATGAATATCTTTAAGCCTGCCATGGTATTACAGAACACACATACACATGTATCCCAGACTCTACAGCAGTAATTGTCAAACAAGTGTTCTAGTTCAGTGTCTCCTGCTGCCTCCCCTCTCACTTCCCTGGGATCACATTCTTATTTCATTAGAGGTGGAGTCTGTGTAACACAGAGGTTTGTTTTCTGTTACCTTCCATTTAATAAATGCTGAGGCTGCTTATCAATTCTACTTGAGTCCAGAGCCTGCTGGTTTATTCTGCAATAAAAATCCACAGACAATAAAAGCATATAGCTTTTCTTTACACGCTTATATTTACTGGTCTGAGCATGAAAAGTGCACTATCTTTATTCTCCATGTCTGCTTTATTCATTTTCTGCATTGTTGATCAGTTTTGTAACTCCATATGTCATCTCAACATAACATCTCACAGCCTTAAATGGAGGCTGGATTAAGGTTATTGATGAAGGATTCATCAATCATGTGTTTATGTTTGATGGATATTTTTGGAAGAGTTATTTCATTTTGATGTAATTTAAGTTTTAAAGATGTATTTATTTTATTTTATATATAGCGTGTGTCTTGCGACCATGATGGGAATATGTGTCCTCACTTGAATTCGATGAACTATCGGCATCTGGATATCTTTCTTATCAGGATCAGGAAAAACACATGAAGGAGGGTATGCATGCACAATACATACTGTAATAGTTTGACTTGCATCATCAGCCTCTAGAGCCCAGTGGGACACTCAAGGGGTCACTACAACATTCAAGACAATGGTCACCGTACAGATGAAGGAAGGTGAGCTAGCATTAGTGCTAGAAAACTTTTCCACTGATTACCTTCTTACTGGGAATCCACATCAAAAGTGAGATAAGAGTGACATGTAAGCAGACATGCAAGCACTACTGAAGCATTCAATGTGTTCAGTCCACACCAACACCAACCTTAGCTCAGTCGTCTCTGTCCTCATAGCCAGCTATTCTGTCGGCAGCAGCTGAAATGACAGCAGAAATGTACAAATATGGCTCTATGAGAAGTATAAAAGAGGAAAACAGCACTGTTTTTCCCTCAGCTGTGTCCCACATTGCTTCAATTGACCTGAGTCTACGGTGGCCCTGAAGTGCAAAACACAAACGCAAATCGGAAAACACAACACATTAACGAAAACACAACACATTAACAGAAAACACAACACATTAACAGAAAACACAACACATTAACGAA
>JAVQJL010098956.1:0-39161 GCA_036024295.1 Nannoperca obscura
GTTCATTTGCAGAAGAGAGCAGCGTCGAGGGCTCGTGGATGATGCGCAATGACACTCTTCAGACACCGGGAGCGCTGCAGACGCCTCAGCTCACCTCAACGGTCCTCAGAGAGAACAGACCAGCGGAACACATGCCCGATCCGGACTCCGAGCCCGGATCAGAGAACGACTTCGTACACAAGTGAGTGTTCACATAATGGAAATATACACGTGAAGTGGTAGTTTATCTAGAGCGTAAGATTTGAATTCATCATTGAAAGACGGGTGAGATTAGCATCAGTCAGCATCCTCCGTCCACTTCCGAATACATTACGTTACAGGAGTGATGTCATAGTGGAGAGCATTGACCCTCTTGTTTGTCTTCAGTCCTCAGATGCAGATGTCGTGGCTCGGCCAGCAGAAGATGGACGAGGTGAGCAGGAAGGACCGGACGGGCCTGAACTACATCAAGTCGCGCAGCAATCAGGGCGTCCGGCAGACTGTGTAAGTGTGTTAAGCTTTTTAAACCACCAGCACAAACTGCGATGACGCCCAGCTTCATACACACAAACACACACACACACACACAGTCACTGAATGATGATGATAATCAGATGGATATGCTGCTTCTTTTCTAAGTGTGTATTTTTTTTTACACAGGCGTGGGTTGATGGAGGACGACGCAGAGCCCATCTTCGAGGACGTGATGATGTCATCGCGGGGCCAGCTGGAGGACATGAACGAGGAGTTTGAAGACACCATGGTGATCGACCTGGTCAGTCGCGTCTCTCACCGCCTGATTTGCGAAATTCCACCGAAGAGATAAAGATAAACCAACGTCCTTGTCTTCATTTATTATCTTCTCGTCTTTTCCAGCCGCCGTCGAGGAACAGGCGTGAAAGAGCAGAATTAAGACCAGACTTCTTTGACTCTGCAGCGATGATTGAGGACGAGTCGGTTAGTAAACACTTCGACAGTGAATGGAGCTGAAACTGTTAGTCAGTTACCTGATTAGCAATTGACACAAAACTAATCTGGGACTGATTTACAATCAATAAAATCATTGAATCCAATTTAATTCACCGCTTCCAGGTACTAAAGTTTTTTTGATTTTACCATCTATCTGATAAACGGACTATTTAGAAACCAAACAAGTTATTTAAAGATAGTGGAAATTGTGAAGGACATTTTCCACTATTTTCTGAAAAAACAATTAATCGATAATGAAAATAAATAATTTTAAATTGTCCATTGTGTCGATTAGTAATCTGAAATTACATTCAGTACATCAGGGATTTGACTGTAATTGAAACTAGATTTTAAAGCCACTGTTTAGAATTCTAACTTTTCCACTTTGGCGCCCCTAGTGGTAATAAAAAAAAAAAAGACACTGTGGCAGAGCGATGCAGCTGATTGTCTGACAGCCTCTCTCCTCTCCATTGTTTCCAGGGATTTAGCATGCCCATGTTCTGATCTGGGAGGAGGCAAAGATCCCGAGGTCCGGATCCACGTCAGGAGTAAAGACAAGGGGGGGATGGGGTGGTTTGGGACGTCTAACCCACATAACCTGCCAAACAAACCCTAAAGAAGACATTGTTGAAGTACTTTTCTCTTTCTATAAGACACGATGTGAGGATGTTTGTCGAGCTGATCTGCCGCTGGGATCCCACGACGGCTGGATCCCACCTGGAAGCGTGCAGCGAGGATCGGCTCTGTTCTTTCAGGCGGGCCGGAGGATCCAGAAAATTCTTCAGAATCTAGTCCGGATTATTCAAGAGCTCCGTCTTGCTCCTAATCTTCCTCCTCCTCTCCAGCCTGTTGGTTCAGCTCTTGTTAGCGGTAGCTCTGACGGTGCTCTGGCTGCCGGCCGATGAGTACTTGCAGTTTTTACGGTTCCCTGTTACACAGATGTACAGTCGTTTGGTTTCCGCCCCCGATCAGCAGCACAGAGCAGCGTTAAACTCTGTACAGACCCCCCCCTCCCCTCCCCCTTCTTTTGGTGTCGCACTTCGATCCATCTGGTTAAATCCAACGTAGAGGATCTGAATACTAAATGTTCTATATCTTTGCTCTTATTACCACCGACCGACCCCTTTCCTCTCTCTGTTGGCCATCTTCGTCCTTGTGCGTGGTGGTGCTCTGGTGTGTGATGTGTGTGTAAAGTGGTGGTGGTGATGGTGATGGTGGTGGTGGTGGTGGTTGAGTAGTCGCACATGCACACTGAGAGGTCAGCCGGCGCAAACTGACCTGGAGGAAGTGATTTGTAACTGTCTTGTGTGTGTGATGTCACAGCGAGTGTTGTCATTTGATGGTGAAGCCATCCCCCACCCCCGACCTCGGACAGTAGCCCCACCCTCTCGGATCTCGGACACGTTCTGCACACACACACACCCTAGAATAACGGCTTTTTGAAGTTAAACGGTTTTAAAAAAAGACAACATATTTTGAAATCTGTAGCTTTAGTACTAAAATTTTAAATCAAGTGTGTTTTTGTTTTTTGTCTGATGTTTGTACAGCATTTTTCTTGAATATGTATCTTGTTTGTTGCCGAATTGTGGCCTACATACTTACAGTATATTCCAGCCCCTTCTCCTACACCTGTAACTCCCATCTAACGGTTACCAAGCTCAGATTGTTGCTGTTGGACACCAGCTTTTAAGCGCTGTATGGTCTGATTGTAATCGTGTCACACTCCAGTATTACAGCAGACTATCTGATAGGTTTGTTCATTTTACAGGTCAAATCAAGTTCCGTTTTTACACCTGCCTACAGTGTTAACTGATCCCGGAAGTTTAGGATTTGTTGTTATCATCGGTCATATCCAGTGCAGTGATGGATCTCTGTCTGACAGATTTGTTTGAATGTGTTTTGAATGTTTTCAGCCATATCGTTGTTCACCCACCGTTTTGTTTATCAATCATTTTACCTTTCTCTTGGCTGGCTTGGCAGTCCTGTAAATATCAGAGACAATTGGATCTTTTCTGCAGTGCAGTTGACATCAGTTGCCCTAAAATGCTCTAAAAGCTTTTTTTTTTCTTTTTCTGTGAACCTAAATTCTTTTTAATAATAAAATAAAATCTGTAATCGATTAATGGACCAGTGCTTCGGTGTGCCTTTGTTTCACAGCCTCAGTGTAGTTCAAAACAGCTGGATTTTATTTTATTTGTCTGATGCAGCTTTGCCAAAGTTCAGACTATAACTGCGTTGGAGCTTGACTTTTCATTCTCACCTTGGAAACTGCAGTTTCAGTTCAAGGTTCACTTTCTCTCTTGTTCTGGAGCTCCCCAGCAAACAACTTCCAGGTCAGGGAATGTTCCTTGACGGTTATTCAAGAAAGATTTGCTTATATATTTTTAAAAGCCCTTTACATAACCTTTAGAGAAGGTTCTCCTGAGATTCTTTTTAAAAACTTCAGAGAACATTTAGGGAACATTCCCTGAAAAAGCCTTCACATTACATTTTAGAGTTTTTTTTTTTTTTTTAAGGTAATAACCTTCAGGGGAACGTTCCTGGAAGGTTCGCTAAAGGTTTTTTCAAAATCACCTTCAGGGAACTCTTAGGGAACATTCCCGGACGAAATGTAACACAAATGTTATTTAGGCCCTTATAAATAAAAACATTAAATTGAAGGGTGTACTTTCTTTGTCCCATGACTGTATTTACCATACAGACTGATATTATCTTAATCTTCTCATCAATCTCTCAGCAAGAAAGCAATTAAGCGTCATCCCCACAATATCAAACTATTCCTCAGCCGGACTTCTGTGATACACTTTCATTTTTAATTGTTTAAATATTTTAGCTCTTTCACCACCAAGCTTGTACAGGATGTAACTCCAAATCTCTCTCTCTTTCACTCTCACCCACTCGCATGTTTCTCATGTCTGTAAATTGACTACAGATAGAAACTCCTGCATTGGTAAAAGTAAAGAAAACACAGTTTAGAGTCCATGATTTATTTTACAAATGGCAGAGCCTGCCAGAGAGAAAAGGCACAGTTCCAAGTTGTAAGTGACTAACGGAGGACATGAAACACGGGGAGTGCGTCTGAAAGCGCAAACTACTGAACACACCAAAAACCTCAAGAACTAAATACAGTACGTTGACAACTTGGGAAACACTACATGACTACAACACTAGCATGTTTGCATCCTCTAAAACGATCATGTTGACGGCTGCGTGTGTTTTTTCAGTTGCGTTATCGACGATACGTAATCTGCCCTTTCAGATGTGTTCTCAAAATGTCAAATCGTACAAACGGTAGTGACCAATATGGCCACTACTGACATGACGATTACTTTAAAATGTGTGTGAACAATGTAGTATTCCATTCAGGTGTTGTAGAATGTGTCTAATGATCTAAAGATACACATGCTGATTTTGAATCGTTTCACAGCTCGAGGTTGACGTTTGTAAGCAGTGAACTGGACAGAAATTTGGGCCTGCTACTACGCACATACAAAATCGGGGTGTTTGTGTGCTGCTTTCGGTGGAGTGGTAAAATGACAAGTCAAATATGACAACAAACATCTGCACATGCAGGCAGGTTGTCACCACATGGTACCACTGCAATTTGAACGCGAAGTCGGTTTCAGGGAAAAAAACCACAGCGAGCGCCTTCAGATAGTGTTAATGTGCAAACGGTTTGGATTCACAGAGGAATGTTGGCGTGTTTCTTCCAGGGGTTGACCTGCTTCTTGCTGGCCAGCACCTCCAGATCACTGCAGATCTTCTTGCGAGTGGTTGCCGGCTCGATGATGTCGTCCACAAAACCTAAAAGGGAGAAGGCGCGTAATGCATCACATGTTGGCGGCGTGCAGTGCGCACGCGAGGGCCGGAAAGAAGTGAGGACGTTTACCTCTGACAGCAGCTGGGAAGGGGTTGGCGAACTTCTCCACGTATTCAGCTTCTGCCTCAGCCTGGTTCTCCTTTCCTCGGAAGATAATCTGAACGGCACCCTGAGAACGAAGCCAAAAGACACAGAACACACACTGTCAGAGAGAGAGAGAGAGAGAATAAAATTAAATAAAAAGTGTGTTTGTACCTTGGCACCCATGACAGCAACCTCAGCTGAGGGCCAGGCGTAGTTCACATCTCCTCTCAAGTGTTTGGAGCTCATCACGTCATAGGCTCCTCCGTAGGCCTGAGAAAAACACACACACACACACACACACAGAGTCATGTCATATACATAGTGACTCCAACCTTTCACACCAGCCTAAACGTCATCACACACACACACACACACACACACACACACACAGACAGACAGACACGTTCACAAACACCTTTCTGGTGATGACGGTGATTTTCGGGACGGTGGCCTCTGCGAAGGCAAAGAGCAGTTTGGCTCCGTGTCTGATGATGCCTCCGTACTCCTGAGCGGTGCCTGTTGGCGACCGTCAAAGCGGTTAGAACGGGTGTGCGTGTGCACTGCCCGGTGTCACAGTAGCTGCATTTCAATGCAAAGAAAATGTCTGCTTACATGTAACATTCAGTATTTTGGCTTGTGTGTAAAGGTCATAATATGTAACCAGATAAGCCAATATTTATCTCATACTAAAACCTGTTACTGTAGTATGTTTTTACTTATTTATTTTCCCTGGCAGCTAAATCTTTTCTGCTAACTACATTTAACTATTATTTATGGCGGCAGGAAGACTCACTAGAGAAACATGGCTCAGTATCCTAACCTGATTAAGATGTAAACTAGAGTATGGCCGAAAGCTGGAGCGGTGCGAGGTTATCAAAGAATACCTGGCAGGAAGCCCGGCACGTCCACAAAGGTGATTATGGGAATATTGAAAGCGTCACAGAAGCGCACAAAGCGGGCTCCCTTCACCGAGGAGTTGATGTCCAAGCAACCTGATAAACGAGACACACACACACACACACTCACACGTAGGTTATTAATCAAGTAACAATTGTTCCCACTTTTGGAGATTTAGTTTGTTAGCATATATAAATTAAAAAGTGGGGGAAAAAACAATGACTGTGTTCAAATAACACTGATTACTTTTGGCCTTTCAGTTATTTTACTTACCAGAAGCCACTTTGGGCTGGTTACCCACGATGCCTACGGTGCGTCCGTTCATGCGGGCAAATCCCACCACAATGTTTTTGGCGTAGTTGGGCATGATCTCAAAGAAGTCCCTCTCATCCACTATCTGAACAGAAGCATGAAGAAGGGAAACTTTGACTACTTGAGGAAATGAACTGAGACGTGGTCGCACGTATTACAGCGTGTGTGTGTGTGTGTGTGTGTGTGTGTGCGCGTGCGCACACATACAGTCTGAATGATGTCCAACATGTCGTATGCTTTAGTCGTCTCAAAGGGGACGATGGTGTCCAATGAATGTACGAGACGATCGCTAAAAAAAAAAAAAAAAAACGAGGCATCAAACATGAGTTGAAACTAAAAACAGACCCCGTTAAGAAAAAGCGATTGGCTGTTCTGTAAAGTGGAAGTTAAGGCGATTGGTTACCTGGGGTCGTGGCACTCCCGGATGGGGGCGGGATCCTTATTGCTTAGCGGCAGGAAGTTGAAGAACTCTCGCAGGTTGAGCAGGGCTTCAACGTCATTCTCGAATGCGCGGTGAGCCACTCCTGAAAACAAGACACGAGGCAAAATTTCAACTCAAGTCTCGTTGATCCAAACGGAGATGATTCACCGCACAGTTTCTATGTTGCACATATATCTTAATCCGGGAGCGCTGAAGGCTTTTACAAGAAAAACTAACCAGACACGGTGGTGTGCGTTTTGGCTCCGCCGAGCTCCTCCTGAGTGACGTCTTCGTTGGTGACGGACTTCACAACATCGGGTCCTGTGATGAACAGGTATGATGTGTCCTACACACACACACACACACACACACACACACACACTTAAGTAACTGTGTATCACCTTACAGAAAAACGTTTGTGTCCACAATTAGCTTAAATTAGTAGAATGCTGACACTTCAACATTTGATTTGGGATGTCCACCGTGGCTAAAACCAAATGAAGTGTTGATTACCAGATGATGCTAATTATAATAAACATTTGGATTGTTACATTAGCTGCTTTTGTGCAGCGCCCTACCTTAACCATGAAGGTGAAATCGGTCAGGGCGGGGGAGTAGACAGCTCCTCCTGCACAGGGACCCATGATGAGGGAGATCTGAGGGACAACTCCTGAAGCCATCACATTCCTCTGGAAAAAGGAGAATGTTCTGTTTTTTTTACTTTTTCCATTCATAGTGTCCCGAAAAAAAAAGTATTTTGATATTGTGATTTCAGTCAATGAGCAGAGACTTGCAAAGGCTCTTTGCAAAATAACCGTACCAGGAATATATCTGCATATCCAGCCAGAGACTCCACTCCTTCCTGGATGCGAGCTCCCCCGGAGTCGTTCAATCCGACGACCGGGGCTCCGACCATCATGGCCTGGTCCATAATCTGAGCACAGATCGTGCAAACGTTGCATAAGCAGGGGAGTATTTGAAACGTTTGAGATCAGACGGGAAGAAATACTCATTTTGCTGCTGTTTTTCTACGAGCGCACGCACACGCACGCACGCACACCTCGGTAGTATCTCAGTTTTGTTTACCTTGCAGATCTTCTGCGCATGAGCTCCAGACAGACTTCCACCAAACACTGTGAAGTCCTGAGAGAAAGAGAAAGGGCACAACAGAAAGAAACAGGTGAGACTAAGCCGCCGTGTGCTGCCACGGTGTCGGAGTCTCGCAGTATAAGCACGCGTTGTACCTGACTGAACACATAAACCAGCCTGCCGTTGATCCTGCCCCGGCCTGTCACCACACTGTCACCGGGGAACTAGGACGGAGAGAGAGAGAGACACTGTGACAATCGCCACACAGAAACCAGAGGAAGGAGTGCTGTCTTATATAAAGCAGGCTGTCGCCGGCTTGTGGCCTGCGCGCGCACCTTGTTCGTATCCTGCTCCATGTTGAAGTCGGAGCAGCGATGCTCCACGAACATGTCCGACTCCACGAAGGACCCGGGGTCCAGCAGAAGCTCCACCCGCTCCCTGGCTGTCAGCTTACCCTGCAACACACACACACACACACACACAGCACCGAGTTAGTACACGCTTACCTGAAAGAGCTGCGGTTGCCATGCTGTTTATACTGGAGCTCTCCTTTAATTCCCCAGGTTGTATTAGGCCCTCGTGGCCAACGACTTGTCAGACATTTCGTTTGCTGGTTTCGCCTAAAACAAACACTTCAGTCTGTTTTTAAGTAGGTAGTTTATCTGCTGTTTCCAAGCAATATTTACTATATCAGCATATATATATTCAATATCATCATATTAAATCACATATATCACAAGTGTTTTCAATGTCACCTACATATATAGGTATACTGATAACATAAGTAAAATAGCATCAGACCATCTGTATGTGTTACATTATATCAAGACTGGTGATAGCCAAATAATTGTGTTATTAAATTGTAATATGTCACAATATAGACGGAAAATCACATGCGAAGTTGTGCAATCTTTGTCCGTGACACTGGACACTGGAGTTTCAGATGGCAATAAACTACTTCTTCATGAAGCTGGCAGAGGATTAATAACTTGCCCAATCAGCAAGATGGATGTCTACCAGGACAGGACATTGCTACAAGTGTGTCAAGTGCCGCAAGGCCCCGCGAGGCCGAAAAGTTGCGTTTTAAAGGTCATTTAAAAGTGTGTGAGGGGACAAAATAAACGCTCAAGCAGGAAACGTTGACTTGGATCCCTTGAGCCAGGCATTGCACGCCTCGACCACTCCGGCTGTCAGTTAGCTAAGTCATGAAAGTCCGCACACGTGCTTGCGTAAATGCAGGTTAACATTTAAAAAAAAAGAAAGTTAATTTTCGCTGATTTTACCCTTTTGTGTTGTGCATCTATTCTCTTCTGACCTCCCCCGACTAGCGCCGCCTTCCGTTTCTTGTCAATCCTCTCCTTAACGGACAGGTGGTTGACGGAATACCGGCGGCAGTCCCGCAGCAGGTTCGTCTGCGGCACCGCAGCAGCGACTGCGCCGTGTTTCACCGGCGCCAAACTCCTGAAAGATATCCTCAAGCCGTTTATCAGCCCGCCGCTGCTTCGAGCCACACTGAAGGCCGCCATCATTGCGGTGCGTGTTCTCGGGTGACAGCGGGCAGGATCATGATAGACAGTGATTTGAGCCAATAGAAAACGGGGGGCGAGCTCCCACGACCAATAGGAAAGAAGTATTTCGTAGCCGAACGGAGAGGAACAGGTTTTCCCGTAGTTCGCCGTAGTCTGTAATCTGAATGTCACGTTGCATGAGGCAAGGCGGCCCTGGGTTTAGCTTGTCAGGTAGACCTTCTTCTACGCCCTTTCGCGGATGCAATCAGAATCCTGCCGAGTTTTGGGTATCTGCTGCTGCTTGGCAGTTTTCAATCCCTATTATTACCCAAACCATGTATAATATATACGGAAAATATAACTATTTGTTCACTACAGCTTTTGTGGGATCCTAGAGTAAGGGTTTGCCTGGCAGGTTAAACACTGGGCAAAATACCACTGATCCAAATATTGGATTTTGTATGCCAAGCATTCAATTACCGAGGAACATGTCCTGTTAAATAAGATTAACAATATATTACCCTGCAAAACTCAATGCAAGCCGTGTTAATGACTTAAGCATACATATCGGTATATAGGCGAGGTTATTATTATTATCAGAAAAGGTGTTCTAATACGCTGTGATTAAAATGATTAAAACAACTTGAAGTCAGTGACATAATGGAATGTGAGAACTACATTTTTTTCTGGTAATCAATTCCATTTCAAGGGACCACTGCCTCAACTAAATGTCACTGAAATAAACACTTGCCATTGTTGATGTACTAAATATAATACAGCATTCTCTATTGTGCCTGAATTCATTCTGCAATGAACAACATAGTGTGGTTCAGAGGTAGGAGAAGCAGTTTGCTGATTTGCAAGTCACAAAGTATCTGAGTGGTTTTAGAAAATGTGAGTTTCCAGTCCTAAACAATTCGTAATATGAGGCTGAAGGTTAATTCTTGACCTTGGAAATAGTAGTTCTTTGCTCAAGGTCCACCTACAATATATGTAGTTAAAAGCTTTGGAAAGAATTAATTAATTGCTACTTTTAATTGGCAAGTTGTTGTGTCGTGCATGGCAGTAAGTGGAAAAAGTGAGTAAGGGCACGAGGACGGCTCTGTTGTGTACAGAATGGAACGTGAACCCTTCGTACATTACGGTAACCAGGGTAACTAGGCGAAGTCTCGCGTGATGATCATGCCTGTCGAGAGGGGTTGATGCGAGGAAAAGTGGAAAATCGAATGATTGATGCATTTGTAAAACGGCTAGTTAGCTATGTTTCGGTCGCTGCTCGCCAAGCATTACAGTAAAACGTATAAAAATTGCAGGATTTCAATTTACAGCTTGCATTTCCCTCCTTCGCGTGAGGTATAAGGCGGCCCTAGGGGAGTAGTGATACGGTTGAAATTTCTCTAGCTAATTTGGCTATCCATGCTAACGCTAGCTTGTTAGCTTTGTTTACATCAAGTGCGCGCCTGTGATCTGGTACCTAATTGCTAACCGAGCGAATTTCTGATGCTATGGGTAGCCCTTCGTTCAATTAGGCACCGACGAGGAGACAGTGCTGGATAGTAAATGGGCTCTATGGCTAACTTCGACCATCTCTCGTGGAAAATATTTGGCTGATGTCTTAAGCTAACGCTAGCTACATAATGCTAACCTTTTGATCATGGGTCGTGTGATCATTCGATCCACTGTTAGCTGTTAGGCAGCTTTAGGGATGATGTGAGTAATTATAACATTCGGTCTAATTGGTCCGAATTAACAGAAACAATACTTGTGATCTAAAAGCTCTCGTTGGTTAATAGGGAACGACTACGAACCGGTGATGCTAACTTTAGCTAGCCGCCTGCCGAGCGTGCGCGTTTAGTAACCGCTTCACCATGTTCGTTGTCTGTTATTGTGTCTATTATTAATTCATATGTCGTCATTGACAAACTGGAGTGGCTGATTGTTGCTCCGCCGGGCCGGTTTATATTCCCCCCCCCATCCACTCTTAGACTTGGCTATCTATAGCTACGTCGCGGAGAGTGGTTGGATTTTTTTTTCCCCGGCCGTGTTTCCCCGAGGCTTCGGAGTACACCGCTATGAACCCCGTTAATGCAACTGCTCTGTACGTGTCCGCCAGCCGGGCCGTACTGCAGTGTGACCCGCGGCAGCCCCACACCTTCGCAGAGATGTACAAGCTACTGCCCTTCTTCCGACAGTCCCTCGCATGCCTTGTCTGTGGTAAGCATCCTGAAAATGCATAACGTGTATAATAGCAACACATATCAACTCTCTCTTATGATGTTTTGTGTCACCTCGTCGTAAGATTATCATCGGTTTCATACCGCAAATTAGCTACTCTGCTAAAAATGAATGAGTGTTTCGTAACCTTACTATGCATATTGATTTAAGTGTCCGTGGGCGTGCGTGCAGTTGACACGATTTGCTCACCACCGTGGTCTCCTTAGCAACCGAGGCTGAGCCCGAGCCCCAGTCATCTGTCCTCCTGTCAAGACGGATGACTCCGCTGTTGTTGTGTCTGCTGCGGAGCCATGTGTTCATGCTTCTGTGCATGCTTTATGTGCTCACTCTGCTTCGCTAGTGGAATATCAACACTGGAACAGCTTGCCTGTAGAGATGGGCAATATTGACAGAATGATATATGATAGTATATCTGACCTCTGTCGACTATGCAGTGGTGTTTTGTTTTTTATTTGGGCCATTCATGGAAAAGATTTGACCAGCGCTTTCATGCCATATTTACAGGTTGGGGGGTGTAAGCGCTTAAACTCAATAATGTGAAAATATGATTACACCGGTTGGAGTTTTCTTTGGTTTATTTTAATAAACTGGGACAGACATAACAAGATATTTGAGGAAGTCACCTTAGGCTGAGAAAATGAGGTAGACATTTTTAATTGGCTTATAATGACTAAATGGTCAATCAGGAAAATAATTGGCAGATTAATCAATTCTAATGGAAATTAAATAACTGTTTCTATAGAGGCACGACAGTAAATGAAAATTACTTTTTTTAAGAACTATAGTCCAGCTAGTTGATTGTGCAAAGTGGGAAACACATGGATTTATAGCTTGCTCTTGTTTGTGTCTCAGGTAACCTGCTCCAGGATCCCATTTCCGCAACACATTCAGAGTGTCAACATTACGTCTGCTTGTGCTGTAAAGGCCAAAAGATGCAGATCAGGCCGCCATGCAGCCGCTGTAAGGACTATTCCTGCTTCCAGGAGAACAAACAGCTCTCTTTGCTGGTGCAGTGCTACAGGAAGCTCTGCCTCTATGTAACTCACTCGCCATTGCTGCAGTCGATCAGCAGCCATGTAGGAGGGTCTCCAGAGGTTATGGCCTTGCTAGAGGAGGTGCTAATGACACATGGAGAGGAGATGGAGACGGAGGACTCAAGCCTAGCACAGGAAGATGTGAAACCCCCTGCCCACGAGTCTCTTACCCCCACAGAGGCACCACCTGCTCCCGCAGAGCTCTCAGCTGCACCACAGAGCTCCTCTTCTGACCCTCCCTGTTCCAATGGACCACAGGAATGCAATGGAGATGCGCTAGAGGATCCTTCATCTCCTGAGCTGGAAGTATGCGAGCTGGTAGAGGAACAGACACAAGCAGGCCTGTCTGTGTCCAGTACGGGTTGTGGTGGTCTGGAGCTGAGTCTGACCACTGGACCTTTAGCCCCAAATCCAGGCACTGTGTGCTCACTCAGGGATGGGGAATCTAGCAGCAGGGAGCTGGAGGAGGGGGAGGTGTTGCTTCTCAGTGTGGAGGAGGTGTTACAGACTTTGGATCCCCTTCAGCCCGGTCGAGATTCTCCTCATACACCACCCGACAGAACGCACACTCACACGCACATAAACACGGACAGAGCACACGCTCAAATGTACATACAGCTGGACGCTGCTCACAACTACACACAGATTCGAACAGACAGGACTAACACAGTGGCAAGCCATGGTGCTTACATACACACATCCTCTTTCGATCCTCCTCCAACCTCCAAGCCCCCGCCGGTCCGCCTTAAACGTAAACGATCTCGTTCAGAGAGCGACAGGGAAAAGGTGAAACCCCTCCCTATCGCCTCCATCCTGCAGGGCTCCTCCTCACATTTACACACTTCAAACCCCCCTCAGACACTGCGCACGCCGCCACCCACGCCCTCCTTAACTGTACCAGCACACACATACTCTTCCCTTCCTAACGGGGGGCCTCTCAAGCCCAGTCGCCCCGCGTCGAACCACAATAAAGGTGCCAGGAAGCACGTTGATCCGGGCCCTAAGAAGCCCCACGCGAAGGCCCGCAGCGGCGGAGGCTCCAAGACCAAGGACGGAAGCAAAGACCAGCGGTTGATGTCGGGCTGCGTTGTGTCCCCAGCGCCTGTCAGGCCTCCATACAAGAAGCCAGTGGAGAAGAAAGGCTGTAAGTGTGGCAGGGCCACCCAGAATCCATCTGTGCTGACCTGCAGGGGGCAGCGCTGTCCCTGCTACTCAAACCGCAAGGTGAAACTATGACCATTGCATGCGTGGAGTCTTTGGGGTCAATTTTTCATTGATTTGACTGAAAGCTGAATTTCTTTTAGCTAGCACGTCAGCGTCCAAGTGCAATGGCATCATTATGTGACTGGGTGTAGAATATTTAAAACATTTTATGTAGCCTTAGTGGAACGTTTGTTGATAAAACTATAATACAATTTTCTTTTATTACGGACCCCTGGAAGAAATCAAATGGACAAACTATAAATTGTAAGACAATGACTTGGCCTCTCTCAAAGCTTTATATATAAACATATAAACATTTTTATGAGGAAAACATGTCTAAATTGCCCATTTATCATTAAATTAATGCGCTACCAGGCTCTTCTTATTCACTGTGGTTCTCAACATTACTCTGGGTTGAAGCAGCTTTTATACGACATTGGTGTGATGCAAATACGTTAATGTCCCTTGTCTGTTTCTGGTCATCTTTCTCAGGCATGCTTGGATTGTATCTGTCGAGGTTGCCAGAACTCCTACATGGCCAACGGTGAGAAGAAGCTAGAGGCCTTTGCCGTGCCAGAGAAAGCCTTGGAGCAGACGCGGCTCACACTCGGCATCAACCTCACCAGCATCACAGCGGCCGCGGCACTCCGCAACCCGGCAACCACCAGCATCCGCACGAACACCCTCCTCAATGTCGCCACGGCAACGGGGACCCCCGTCACCACGGCCTTCCTGTCCCCCAGCCCCCCGCAAGAGCCCAACTATGAGGACAGCCTGGAGCTGCTGATTGGATGAGAGGCTGGGACTCCAAAAAAAAACACACAAAAAAAACAAATAGACAGCTCGGTGCTGATTGAATGTGATGGCTGATCATTGTGTCCTGTCAGACAACCTGTACCCTCCTCTCCAGAGGGGAGGAAATCTGAGGCAGCTATGGGTCTGTCCTGTCCTGTAACCTGCTCTTCTTCTGTGTTGGAAAATGCTGAGTAGTAAGACTAGCATGGGTGTGCCAAAGCCTCCTGTATTGTGCCTGTGTGCCGGTGTGTATTGTTGCCTGCCTGTAGTTAAACACTTATACTCGGTTCCAAGGCTGTTCTGTACTTCAGAGGTGCTTTCTGTTCATAGACCACAGACATACTGTAAGAGGCAATAGGAACCCATACCAGGATTTGTGTTTGTTAGGGTGTGCACACAATTATACATTTGAGTGTGCGCGTGCACGTGTGATTATTGGTGCGTAACGATAACAAAAAAACGGCATCACTATATCTCAGTCACCTGTCACAGCATTTTCCATGTTTGAGTATTTAATCCTATGTTTAAGAAATGCATAATTGGTATTAGGACGGCCCTTACTAATCCATAACTCTGTATGTGTTCACACCTTAATTGTGAATGAATCTTGTGACTAATCTATGGAGAAGTTGCGTCTCACACAAGACTGTATGCCTTTTCTATCTCGTTGACTCACTCAATCCAAGTACTGTTGGTTAATAATGAATTTGTCTTAATGAACTTGACTGATGCAGGCATTGTACAAGCAGCAAGATAATGTCAAAGCACTTGGCTGACTCCATGGTTTCTGTGTGTGTGTGTGTGTGTGTGTGTGTGTGTGTATGCGCCTGCTGAGATTTACCGTAATGTCAGCGGGGAGGCGTATGGTGGGTTGTAAGCACTTAGACTGATTGATTGGCCAAATTACAACTAAAACCAATGTTGGTTACCATAGCAATAGGAGCCCCAACAAGGAGCCTCCCAGCTCTCGTGCACACACGCAGTCGTTTACAGTATTGCCATTTCTATCGACTAGAACTGAGTGTCTTCTAAAAGATTACACCGTTATGTTTTGATTATGGGATTGTACATGACTGTGTGTGTGTTTAGATAAACTGAAGCCATAGGTTGTCGTCATCGAGGCAAAATATGCTCTGCGTGCGCATTTCTCCCCGTTGTAGTGTCCCGACTGATTAGAGACCAACTCAGAGACTATTTTTGATACCAAATGTTTGAGATTTGGTACCATTGTCTTTTTTTGTGTGTGTGTTTTGGTTAAAGCACCTTGGAGTCCTCCTATAACTCAAGAGGCTGTGTATTGTCTGTATTGTTTGTGTTTACTGTGTCTCAGCTTGTAACTACAACACGTTTGTCAGTCCAGTCATGGTGACCAAAAAGAGACTGAAGGAGAAAGAGAGAGAGGGGACTCAGGCCGACCAAACAAACTACTTGGTTCTCCACTCATAGAGCAGGAAGTAGCAGGTGGATTACAGTGTGATCAGAAAATCTGATCTATCTTCCTGCGTGTGTGTGTATGTTTCAAAATGTATTTCTTTTGGGCATTACTTGAACCCTGATTAGTTTTTGGTATTGTTTTTTTTTTATGTAAAACTCTTGTTTGAGGAGTGACTCTTCCTATTGCTGAAACATTCACTGCCATAATATGGAAACGTAATACAACATGAATTAAATCATAGTTTTTTACTTTTTCAGTTTTGTGTCTTTTTGTGTGGAGGGGTGCAGACAGTGGCTCAACACATTAATCATAACACAACAGTGGGTGAAGGTCTGTGGTTGAGGCTAATATACATAATTTTAGTTTATACTGTAAATCTTCTCATCTCCCATTCAGTTACGTTCAGTTTAAGTTGCTTCAGTTAAAAGCAAGAAAAACCTCAAAATAAAGGACCCGTAAAAGTGAGTCATTTTGCCTCACCTTCATTACCAACTAAAATGTTCAAGTTCAAAATATTAAGACATGGAAAAACTAAGAAATTGTCAAATTAAATATGTAAATGGACCTTGAGGAATACAAGATATGCTAGCTATCAGCTCTGTGAGGCAGTACATAGACACAATGGTGCTTGGAGCGAAATGCTAACATCAGCATGCTCACAATAATCATGCTAACTTGCTAGTTAGCAAACATTACCATCTGGTTTTAGTGTGTTAGTGTGCAAACATTTGCTAATGAGCACTAAATACAAAATACAGCTGATGGGAATGTCATTTAATTCAGCAGGTATTTGATACGTATATGATGGCACTAAATTTAAAGCTGAGGCATCGCCAAAGTCTTTACACTTCACATATGCATATAAATTCATCCAGTAGTTTTATGAGACATTTCACATAAAACTACAAATGTTAACCTCGTTGTGGTGCATGTGGAAAAGTCAGGGATCACCAAAGTCATTAGGATTCATCATATGTGAACCATAAATATCTGTAAGTTTTCAGAGAAATGCCATTAGCTAGCATTGCTAACATATTATTTAGACCCGGGAAAAGTATGGCATTTTTACATATAGCTATCATTTGTTAATGAATGTATCCAGCACTGAAGAAAATCTGAATTGGTATCCATTGGATATAGAAACGTAAATGTGAGAGAAAACACTTTTAATACTCAGTTCATTCATACTATATGAGTGCTTCTCTTTAAGGCCGTAGGACATCGCGATCTGTGTCACGCCACATATTCATTCAAGACATTGCACTCAAGAGGAAATTCCACCAGAAGTAAACACAAAGAAGCGTCATTCATAATAGTGAACGAAAATCTTGTCTTGTGGCATTTTTGATACGTAAAAAAAAAAACTAAAACCAGTTAAGTGTCATGTGTCCAACAGCACTGTCATTTCCTGGGGATGACAATTCGACCTGCAAGCAAAACAGCTCACTTTGTTCTCAGTAGAAGTCATTCACACATGAGAGCACCACATTTAATCTGTATCTATTGTACTGCACCAAATTCCCCGTACTCTGAAGGCACCACACAATCCCGGTTTGCTCTACCGTACAGTGCATTCTGTTTAAAAACAGAGTTAATAACCCGTGTGAGGTTCAACCGTGACTGCTGGAGTAAATACGCAACAAATGGCTCTTCTTCCTTAACATTTTGGGATGAGACTGAGACTCTGCAGCTCAGTTTGATCGTATCCCTACAGCCCTGTGGTCCCGAAGAAGTCCTTTGCACTCCTCACAGTCCATTCGTCTTCTCCAATCCTGTAGCCTCGGACAGCTGCTCATCATATTAACAAGCAAACCCCCCGGATGTTTGGGTCAACTTCTGTTGATGTCTATATCAAGTCATCCCACAGTTCTATCCGAGGTTCCCTCTAGCCCACGAGAAAGGCCCCAAAGTAGCTAGCCCTCCCGTCCATCTCCATGGCACTGGCATTGCTAACGGTGACGAAGAGACGGTCAGCAGGCTTAAGAAAGGCAGTGCCAGCCTGATGCAGGGAGAAGAGACCAGGCTCCTGACCCCGAGGCCAGCATGCACTCCGGGACGATTTCATCAGCAGGATGGGCACTGTGTAGGAACTCATCTGTGGGCCATATCACAAAAACGATAATATAAACATTATATTAGCACACATCACTGATTTATAAGCATTATATCTTCCTGATACCATCTGAAATGAATAGCTCCATTTCTTGCAATAGGCTGCGCAATGTGGAAGCAAACCCAGAAGCTACAAGTCGTTTTTGGCTTATGAGCCAAGGCGAGCAATTGTTATTCAAGTTAGTGGGCGCCATCTTTGAGCCCGGTATCCAGTTCCCATAGTACATCCATGATGTAACTTGGTAGCTAGCTGGCCATGTGATAAGATGAATTGGGACACAGACTTTATGACTTGGGTTGTTTTTTGTATCAAAAAAGGTTGCTATAAGTACCCCTGATCACCCTGATGCTTTAAAAACACTTTGAACCGAATTATGACTAAGTGTTCCCTGTATATTCCTTAATAGTGTCCACAAAGCCTAACCTTTTTGTAGATATACTGGACAAGCTGTACTCCTTCTTCATCCTTTCCCTCCCCGTCTGTCTCCCCTGTGGAGGCCAGTCTGAAGTAGGTCTGGGCATAGATGTAGTAGAGGCCTGCTCTGGGCAACAGCAGCTCTCCTCCCCTCAGCTCCACGTTCTGCAGGAAGGATAGACCCCTCTGGCCCTCCCATGCTCCGATTCGCTCCCCCAGGTACCCCCTGTTGCTCCGTGAGCCTGCAACAGCACATAAAAACACAACGATTAAAGCCATTCGCTACGATGCAAGATCATTTAGAGTTCATGAAATTCATTTACAATATGAAAAATATGCAACACAATATGCCCAGAGTCACTGCAATTAAAGTAACTTAATTTAATGACTTGAGGTGGGGGGCTTTTTTTTTTTATGCGTTTCCCAGAATTTGATGATTAAATAAAACATCTGAATAAAAAAAAGTGTCTAAAAAAAGAGGGTTCCATCACTCTCATCCGTGTACGGAAATTGTATCAGGTAAGAACTACCATACACCTGGGATTTCCCAGGCCAAAATATGTCAACAAGACAGCTGCAAGTCCTGACAAACATTTAGGTACGAAGACGTTACTGAATCTGAGAGCTGCCTGGGAAAAGCCTTGAAGCACATTCCTCACCTCTGGCCTTGGAAAGGTGTGGATGAAGCACTGTGATTATGTGTCACCCTGTGTTCAGGATGTCAGATTCCAGGGCTTCGTTCCGAACGTAACCGACTCTACTTGGAGTGCATATTGGATATTTTTTACTTCCGCACTACATTAAAGGATCCTCACCGTCTGCTGCTGGAGGATCTGTGGACGAGGTGACGCCGGTCACATGGGCAGCAACTTTAGCTGGAGGGACCCCTCGGACCACGGGGCTCAGGATAGGCACCACTCCTGTCAGCTTATCTGCGAAAACACAGGCAGATAAGAAACACACACACACAGGACATTATACAAAATCCTGTTAAAAGTAATTGTGAATGGAGGCATTGTTGTCACCTGTCGCAGGGGACATATCCTTCTGGAATCTATCAGCCATCGTCTGGAAGAGAAACACAAGAAAGGCAAAGAGAGGCTGAATGGGGAGAAAGTTAAAGTATCTTGTCCTCTTCAATTATTATACCTTTACGGTATCTTTAGATCTATATTAACAACATGCAGCAATTCACCAGGGATCTTGTCACCACTATGAATCATTCAGTCCTCGCTCCAGAACAACAAATATGTCACCCGTTGACCTGTAATACCAGTATTCCCCCTTCGATGAGTCAGAGTTATTTAGAAGTGATGTGGAGTTGCATCCCAGGTCCAATCTGTGGCGTCTGAGCAACTGCATGCAAAGTCTAATTTCTTAAAACGCTGCAACATTGGGGACAAAACATGCACTGTGTGGAGACAGTCTTGTATAAATCCACCACTGGTGTCTTAAATGTGACCAAAAGGACGCCTTGCACCCAAAACAAAAAGTTTTTTTTTCTTGCACATAGTTTTTTTTTTAATCAATTTGCACAAATTAAAATTGAAAAATAAATCAAAAACCTTCTCAATGTGGTAGTGGAGCTGCTGCGTGACTTGCCAGCAGGGGTCGCTCTTCTTGTCCTCCGCTGAATCTTCCACCAAAGAAGGCAGATCTGCGTTAATCAGACAGGAAACGCTACTCCGGGAGAAGCTCTCCTGCATCTGTCAACATAAAAGAATTACAAACAATGTAGGAAGGCTGCAACCAACGATTATTTTCATTATCGATTCATTTGTTACTAGTTTTGTAGTTTTCTTTTCTATAAAACGTCAGACATCAGAAACAACAAGCTGTGCTTTATGATGAACTTTGTGCAAAATCCTTTCTGCTAATTATAATCACAGCAAAGCATTTCAAAAAGCGTTTCATGTGGTTTCTGACTTCATTTACATCATTATTATAATAAAAACAATTCAACACACATGAAAAAACTAATTATTCTTTGTCAGAGTAATATAGTCCCCTGGTCTTTAAGGGAAATCTACAGTAGTGGTACAGTTGGATGCCAATTAGCGCATAAATATACAATTAACTGTGACGTGGTCGCAGGTGAGGCAGGCGTTGTTCTGGACCAATCAGAGCGCAGCACCGGATCTATCGGCTTTTCCAACAGCTCGAGCCTGAGATGTGTTGCTTTAGGGTGTCACATCCCCTGGGGTCCTGACTTGGCTCATTTCCTGCCATTGTGTTCTGTTATCTGCCCTACCAACTTTCTCCTCTCTCATTGTCCCGCGTTGGAATGGCACAAAACCCTTATATAACCGGGACTTTCACCTCATATCACCTAATGAACTTCTCTGAAATATCAATCCTGCGGTATTTAATCCCCGAACGAACGGAAAGTAAACTGCAGATGACTATTAAAGATGTTAACGGCCACTTTTATCGTTGCATATTAATGTCTGGGGTATTAAATAGTGAGTTTTACGGTGGCATTTGTAATGTCCTTTTCTTATAATCACACGGCGACTCTAAAACTGTGTCACCGGTGTGGTATCCCTGTAAGACTAATGGGTTACCATGAAGTTCTGTGTAAGTAAAGTTCATCATTATCATTAAACTGTCAAACCTCCCATTCCCCCAGTTAGATGGCTCAGTTTGATGCCACCATGCTCTGTTAGATGCAGGGGAGGAGGGGTGGGGGGAGAGAAAACGCAAATCTTACCGTGTTCAGGACTTTGTTGAAGTACATAAAACTGACCGCAAACGCGATGGTCTGGAGGAGGACTGCAGCGAGTATGATGAGGCCCAGACACTGGGGAGAAACAGAAACGGCCATATCGCCGCGCGAGTGTGGCAACGAGCTTCCGAAGAGCAGGAACAACACTTCCAGCAGGGAGGACAAGTCCGATCAAGCTCTGCTGCAGTTCTGCTCTGGAGAGAGAGAGAGAGCAGCAGTTTGTAGTAAGGTGGAGCAGAGAGAGAGAGGGGGGGGGAGAGAGGAGGCATGGAGGATTACAAAAGCCTCAAGATGTCAGTGTCATTAGATAGAAATGAGCTGGGAGCTGGATGCTGCACATGCAACTCCGTGGCGCCTTCAGGTGCCGTCGGAAATGTGGAAAGTTCTGAGTTGAGAGTGCACGTACAGCCCAAACAAGAGGCGAAAACGTCCAATAAAGACCACGTGGCTGTCTGAGTGTGACGTTATTTTGTTAAAGAATGTCATTTTGTCTGATAATGTGGCCCTTTAATGACTCTTTGAATAGTATACATATTTCCATTTACTTTCTGAGCACTTTAAGGACATCTGCTCCATGTTTGCTTTAAGGTTCATTCTATTATTCTATTAATATTACATATTATATCAGTAAGATTTTAGAAAGAAGGCAGCAGTCTTTCAGTATTTAACATTCTGTGGTTCAAAGTGGCTTTGTTCAACTAAAATCCCATCGTCCCAACATCAGCCACAATTTGCAACTGCGTCCATTTACTTATTACTCACCGCCAGAAGCACTTCAATGCATTACAAATTGTTTTTACGACTTCCAGTCTCCAAATCTGGAGCTGCCGAAGGCAGTGTAAGATAACTGATTCATTAGTTGAATGAAGCAATTAGGGAGAGCATGCAGCTCTGGCATTCATCAGTGGTGAAACAAGTGATGTGTTTGAATACGATATTTGGCCTTTTGCCTGTAATTTAATCCTATTTTCACCATTTTAAAACTTTTTATTTTCACAATTTGGTCTGTATAATACTTGGAAGTCCTTTGTTGTTTGTAACAGTTAAAAAGCAGTAGACAAAGTTAATAATGGTACAACAAATACTAAAACCTTCTGTAACTCAAACTTGATTTTCCCTCTCGATGCCTGTTTTCTTGAGTCTTGCCTTCCAGATCAGAGCACCTCTGAATGGCTGTTGCCTTATTAATAAAGAAAAAACAGTGTTGTAATGTCAAAGCTTGAGTGGAGCACATGAAGGCAGCATCACTGCATGAAAGTCGCAGGTAGCAGATAATCAGCATCTGAAAGGCCTTTTTTCCCCCATTTCCTGCTATTGTGAAGTGATCTGAGATAATGCTATTGGTGCCAAATAACCCGCCATTGTTAGCGTTTCAGTGCAGCCCTAAGTAGTATTTGTCACAAGGGAGACATTCAATCTGCAGAACTTAACCTTGAATGATTCCTGGTGGTTCCTTTACTTTCATTCCTTCACCTCTAACCCCTGCTCCATTGTCAGTGCGAGGAAGTGAGAGCGGAGCTGGGGGGGTGGGGGTGGGGGGGGTTCACAGCTCCTGATCTGGATGTGCATGACCCTCCCAACAACCAGGACCGGTGTTACAGCATGTCTAACACACGTTCAAACTGGCATGCAGCTATAACGTTCACCGTACATTTCACAGGAGGTACGCGGAGGTAGGAAGGAAATACTGCAACAGATTAGACTGAAAACGATGGGAGTGTAAGCGAGAAGAAGTCTTTTGTTTATTTCCGTTACTCATTAAAATATCAAAATACAGAGGTTTAAGTGATAAGAGATTCCTGTGTTCCCTTAAGTGAGGCAATTCCCAGGCTTGTCAGAGAGAAGTAGGGGAGAAGGTGAGTGGCATTTGAAGATTGTCTGGCCTCGGGCGGAAGGGAAGATGACACCCTGAGAGTCGTGCCTGTCTACAGTCCCATGGCAAACAGACAGAGAGAAAGAGTGTGTGTGTACGAATTATTGCATGAATTACAATCATTTAAAACAATTTTTAAACATTTTCATCTATGTCCTTTCCTTTCCTATTGTGTTCTTCTCAGGTCCAATCAGCTGGTGACCTTTGACCTCTGTCAGACGTGTCCACATGCAGCACGCCCTGACTGGGGCTTTAATCCCCTGGTGTTTTAAAGCTTAAATGAATAGTTTGACATTTTGGGAAATATACTTATTTACTTTCTTGCTGAGAGTTAAATGATAAGATTCATAGCACTCTATATGAAGCTGGAGCTAGCCTAGCTTAGCATAAAGACTGAAAACAGGGAGAAACAGTTAGCCTGGTAGCCATGAAACAAAACCTGTTTAATAGCACCTCTACAGCTCACTAATTAACGTGTTATCTTGTTCACAAAAAAGTGTAAAAATCAGTTTTATGAGGGTTATATGCCGGACTATTTCTGTGATATTAGTATGATTTTTATTTTCTATTTCTATTTCCGGCTGTAGGGAGAGTGAACAGTGAACAATGTGGCTACTATCAATGAGTTAAAATTACAAACAGTAACGCTAGATTGCACACATGCATCATTTCTTGTGAGTCACCAGCGTGTGAAGGCAATTTGACTCCAACGCTGAAATGTGCGACTAACCATAAAACTAATATGTAGAAAGGTAGTTTAAAAACATAAATGATTAGAGTAGCTATAGCTGAAAAAAATGCTGGAACAAATTGTTTGACTCAGTGACTCAAACAAGCTGTTGTCCAAACCCTAAATCTGAAATCAGTTGCAAGAACAATGGAAAACTGTAAAGCATAAGGAGTATATTAAGTATAAGGAGAGCTGGAGCTTCTCTGGAAATGAAAGCAGTTTCCCCCTGAAGAGAAGAGCTTGAATAATAACCCAGAAGACATATAAAGGGTTTAAATGACCGATCACACTCCATCCACCCTCCTCGGTCCTCCACTCCTCTTTTCCCTCCCTTGGGGCTTCTCCTCCCAACGCTTGTCTCAATAAAGACATGGAATCTCCCTAAATTCCCGTCTGAGCACTACAGCTGCTCATTGTCTCACTTATAAAACAAAGACTAGTACCAAAAAAGTGCTACAGCAGCACAATGCACACAGACAGTTGCCAGCGAGTTAGTTAGTGTGTCAGTGGAAGGGTGTTTCCCTGATAAGAAACTTCTGTATGTGAATGTGGGAGCATAGAAACAGAGCCAATACTCACAGGTTAACATGTGACTCGCAATCCTTCATTTCTATCATCTATCATATTCAAAGTTGTTCATTTTAAACAGAGACAGACTACAGTTAGAATTATGATTACATTCGAGCAGGCAGTTATGAGGCTTATCATCACGTACCTTTACTTAAGTTAGAGTAGTAACGATGTAAATGTACTTCATTACAAGTAAAAGTCCTGCGTTCAAAATGTTACTTTAAATTATGGGATATCAGCAAAATGCCCTTAAAGTATCAAAAGCACTGACATGCAGACTAATGGCACCCGTAAGTGTTTTACTACCAGATGTTTGATTAGTGGATTATTGTTAATGCATTCATATGTAATTACCAAAATGTCAGTTAAATTCTCAGTCCACTAGATGGGGTTGCTGGATCGATTATTGTTGCGGCTGATTATTTGGCATTTTATCTTTTGTCTATTTTATGTGTATTTTAACTCTTGGTCCTTATTTAAATACAAATCATACAAATCATACTAAATAGACAGCAAATAATCATTTAAAAGGACTGAACATAATAGGCATTTTAAGTAGCAAATAAACAGAACAATTTGTGCTTCATTAGTATGACTTCTTGTTTTTATTGACACCTTTCATCAGTTCCTTAATAAATCACAACCGCAGGCAGAGCAAAGACACAAAGGAAGTTTGTGTCCCAACGTGAAATGCTTAAAAGACGTGAATATTTAATTTAAAAATGAAATGACAATATTTGAAGCCCTTGCAGATTCTCATTTTAAATACATACATCTTGTAAACAAGTCCATGTAGATATTTGACAGAAATGTACTTGGATATTGGGGAGAATTACACCTTGCGACTTCAGTGACTCATTCATGTCCCTTAAGCATCCCTATTCAGACATTTAAATCACAAAACATTTGATTCACAGTAAATTAAGGGCGTGTTAAGAAACACTGAACGTCCTGTAAGTAGAATACAGAGTGGATAATACATTGAATTTAACTTAGTATAGTGCATTTTGTTAGTGATTGTCAAGTGCCAACATCATCTGCACTTCTTGTAGTGCAGGGAGTACAAGATGGCTGTTTACTACAGCTGGGGGAGAAAGTGAAATACAGTCCACAACATTTTACAAGATGCAATATCATTTACAAATGGGATCTCTATCATGTTTATCATGAACATTGTTCTTTCTTAATACAACCAGAGTCTACAGCCATGCTAGCAGCTCCGTGAGGCTGTACTTAGCTTTGAGCTAAATGCTTTAATATGCTAACATGCTCACAATGAGAATGCTAACATGCTGGTGTTAAGCAGATAATGTTCACCATTTTAGTTGAGTGTGTTAGCATGCTAGCATGTGATAATTAGCACTAAACGCAATGTGCGGCTGAGGCTGATGGGAATGAAACAACGTTTTGGACAATTTAAAAATTCGAAATTAAAGTGTGGGTGCGTGCCAAATTTCATGACACTCCATCCAACAGTTATTGAGACATTTGACCACGAATGTCAGGGTATCTGGAGCCAGCTGGCGTGACTAAAAACACTGAAATACTGAACACTGTTGAAATAGCCTGGATGGCATCAAACCTTGTTATTTCAACACTGGTAACATGATGATTTGTGAGGTGTTTTATGCTAACATGAACTTCTGATTAGGGGCTTCTGACTTATAATACTACAACTCTTGTGACTTACATGGCTCTTGTGTGTTTGTGGTGTGGATAAGAATCAGTGTACTGAAGTGGTTCCTCTCAGTGGAAGCACCTGATTCCTTTCTCCATCAGTGGAAAGCTTGTGTCTGTGATGTCGAGTATCTTTATGCATCTATGAAGTATTTTTGTTTGCTGGTCACAGTATCATCCATGGAAGTGTTAACATATCTAAATACCACGTAACCTTCATATGTACCAAGGTGGTGTGAGTGTATCTGCAGGTTCGTGAGGGCCCTGAGCGTAGATCTTATATTCTTATACAAAGAGCAGATGCACAAGCCCTTAGCAAGTCTGTCATTCATAAAGCAAGGACTAATGCATTTGTATCAGCAAGACACAAACACACGTGCTCTTACAAGTTGTTCTTGAGCCAGTTGAGGTAACCCCTGAGGGCCCTCTTCCCTACGTCAAATTCCACTGGCCAGGTTACAAAGCTGAAACATCCGTGGAAGCCGTCCTCATAGTGGTCGTTGGAAACTGTGACGCCTGCGTCCTGTAAGCGCCGTGCGTACATCAGGCCGTCATCCCTCAACACGTCGTGCTCGCATGTTAGGATGTACGCCCGAGGGCATTTAGCCAGAACCTCTGGTCCCGCTAACAGCGGTGCTGCCCTCACGTCCAGCAGCCCCGGCATCTCCTTCACTGTCCCCTGAGAACCTTTTTCCACAGTCAGAGCCTTGTAGTTCTTCTTGTGTTTCGGGGACAGGAGGACGGTCCAGTCGAGCCGCGCCCTCAGCTCTGGGGTGATGTTTGAGTGGTGTAAGGAGCTGTGGTTGTTTGCCAGGCACTGGGACAGCAGGGAGAGGTCCACACCGAGGTACTGCAACCAGAAGCGGACCATGAGGGTCCGGTAGAGAATGGGTATATATTGGTTCTGCAAGTAGGAGGGCGTGTTGAAGTCCAGAGCCTGGAGAACTGGGTAGATCAACGCCTGGACGCTGAATTTCACACTCATAGCGTCATCTATGGATATCTGGGAAAATACATACACGGTCTAAATCTCTAGATATATATCTACAGCACACTGTTGCACACATTCCCGTGGGAGATGGCTTCTCTATGTACCTCCTGAGCGACCGCAGCAGCCAGGTTTCCTCCAGCACTGTCGCCTGCCACGGCAACACGCTCTGGGTCGATTGCATACCTGGCCAGGACCTCTGGAGACAAGAAGTGTTTGGCAGCAGCGAGGCAGTCTAAATACGGCACTGGGAAGTGCACCTCTGGATACAGACGATACCTACACAGACATTGGTAGCAAATGATCACTGACTGGTGGTTTACAAAGCTCGGGAGCATGTGACTGTAAGCACGAGTCGCGAGGAGTACTGCTCGACCTGCGAAAACACGATCTCTAACCCTACAATATCATCTCTGGCTCTGAAGCAAGCTTTGTAAAGTCTTGAGTTAACATTCAAATTTGGTTGGTTTTTTTGAGTTAGTTTCTGTCTCTGTGTTGAGAAAATTGTTGAAACAGTAGATTACTTACTCAACAGAGACCACAACAGTGTTGAGCTCGTCGGACAACATCCGGTTGATCACATCATATGATCCTTTCTCTGAGGAAGTGCGGGAGTGTGTGGAAAGAGTTAAGTGAACAAAAACAAAAAAAGTTAAAAGTTACTACACAAACTCTTGTGAGATTTGGAGAAGTCAATGCTCTTAAAGGCAGAAAATGCAACATATTATATTCAATAAAACAAAAAAATGTTTTCAATCTGCACGTTTTTTATCTTTTTTTAAACTTAATTTCTTCTAATTCTCCTTAAAGACAGCAGGAATGTCAGTACTCACTGGTACTACCGAGGGCCCAGCCTCCCCCGTGGAAATACAACAGCCCTCTCCTCAGATGGCCCTCCCCTCCAGCCGGGGGCTCGTAAACACGGACCGGGACGCCGGCGAAAGTGATGTCTCTGACTTTCACCCCGGGTATGACCCCTGCGCCGGGCTCAGTACCGTCGAGCCCCTCCATCATGCCCTCGAAGTCCTCCGTGGACTGCCTGATTGACGTGATGTAATTGTCAAAGCCCAGCCAAGCCTTGAAAGAGGCCTGAAGACAGAGAAGGAAGGGACGAGGAAATACGTGGTTTCTCAAGACACAAAGGACATTTGCAGGACACATTTAGGCAAACTGATTTGTGAAAAGACAAAAGGCGGTCATCTCTCGGCGGCGACTTGGGACACAACTGTCTCACCCAGTCACATTTGTCCTTCTGCACTGTATCTTACTGATGTCTCTTACTATATCTGCCCTCTTCCCCACAAACATCTCAGACTGTCTCAATAGGCGGGTTCAACCAAGGCCAGCAGACACAGCTGTTTGGCACAGTGGTGGCCTTGGCACCAGCCAGCTGCACTGAGACACGTTGGCCTTAATAAATATCAGCTTTATCGTTTCCTTAAGTTGAAACTTCTACTCATTCTTTGAATGTCAGCTAGGGGATGCACCGATCCAACTGTTCTCTCCCGAAAAGCTAAACTCAGGTTATCTGTTGATACTGAGTATTGATCTGACGTCAGTGCTGTGTGAATCTGATACATTGCCTCAGGTGATCTGAGCACTCAGTATCAGATCAGTGCATCCCTTCTTTGGATGTCTTTTAGTAAATATACTTAGCTAACTGCACCTGGAATAAAACATTTTTAAGAAATCAAAAACTGAGGCACAAATCTTGCTACAGTATTTCATTAGATGTTTTAATCCTTTGTAATGTTGTGTTTTAGCTACTTTATCCACATTACTACAATAGTCTGTTTTAAATTTCTTGCTAGCCGACCACATTTGCTCTGTATGTTGCATGTCCTTGTGCTGCTTTTATGTTTTGGTGAGCTGCAATTTTTCACTCTGGTGGACTATAAAGTTGTATTCTATTCAGTTTTATTCTATTATAAAAAAACATACTTTACACAAGTGAGTTTTTAAAACTACTTTATAATACCATTCTTGTGCATAATGTCAGCAGCAGGACATCATACTCAAACTAGATGCTGTGGACTGTTTTAAATGGTATAAAAGAACCCATTTAGGACAGACATATTTAAATAACAATGGCAGACCAGTCCACTAGTAGGACTTAATGTAATCTTATCTCAGTGGCTTTTTCCCCCACTTAATTTTTAGAAAAGAAAGAAACAATAAAATGTTAACTGACTTTGTATAAAGAGTTTTATTTGCTTTGGAGCAAACAATACCGTATAAGTGGCACATCTCACCCAGCCAGTGTGGCAATGACTGATACCATTACTCTTCACCTACAGTGCCAATGTAGAGCAAAGGTGAGGCCGAAGAGTTGATTGTCCTCACGCAGGCCCAGAATAAACTCCTTTGCAACACATTTAGCACCGTGACAGGCGGCGGTACAGTTTTAAAAACTGTTAACGTAGTGAAAAGGCTTTACATTTCACCCTGCTGTTACTAATGGATACCAGCATGACTGTTAGACCACACCTAAGTTAAATCCATAACATTACATCTTGTTGAGGCATTTCAGGACACGATGTGCCTCAGATTTTGCATTTTATGTACATGTCATAGCATCTGCACTGAAAATACACCACTTCAAATAAATACACATTGTAAGACACTGAGCACGCTGTGCAGTAACCAGCCCACTGAGCCACACCAATAAAGACAGGGTTTCAGGGTTAATATTATTTAACACATGGCTTAAGTAGGTAGGGTCAAAGTCCATGTCTGCACAGGCTGGGTGTGCTACTGTGTTGTATGTTTAGAGAAGTATTATAGTAGCTGTTTTTTCAAACATGCAGTACATGCACCTAATCTTTTTTTTCCTGTGGAAAACAATTGTTAAATCCATTGCACAGGGGGGGGGGGCATTGTGTGCAGATTGCACAGAGATGCACCTGCTGCATCCACGTGTTTCTGATGCAGTCCACTTACAGCTACCAGGATCTGTTCCCAACGACAACCTCTTCTCCACCCTTACCAGGTGCATCGCTGTCCGTAATCCGGCATCCAGCACCATCAACTTCCACGGCTCCTGGATGGCGTCAGGCAGCGGGATGTAAACGTAATAGGCGACCGCCACCGTTAACGACACCGTAACGACAACTGGCAGCAGCCTCATGTTGGTACCTGACAGCCTCGGGATCTTCAGTGACTCACGCGCACAGGGACAGAGGACCCAGGCGGACTCTGACTCTGCTGGCCGCAGCTGTAGCTTTCTGATTTGTCACTGGAGGGACTGGGAGGGCCGACCACTCACTGTAAATCACTCCGTGGGACCGATGAGCGTGGAATTGAACACTTCCGTTAGAAATCTTCAAAATAAAACCTTAATTGACATCACTTTTACTGCGGTCAACACGTATGGTTGCTATTCTTAAATTTAAAATTAGTAATTGCATGTGAAATATTTATGGCATACGGATATCATTTTTCCATCTGTAAACTCTTTTATAAATAGTTCTCATTCCACTGGTATTCTACGGGCCTACACATTTATTTATTTTTGTTGTATTATAGTCTTATAGTAAAAGACGCTTCTTTGGAAACTTGGCAAGACTCACGCTTTTATTTTGAAGGGTTAGGCGGGCAACAACGAATCGGCATCTGGGAAATGAAGTTTCTTGGGCCAGCTGTTGGTGGGTATCACGTTGTGTTGCATACATGTGACCACGGCGAGGCACAATAGAGCTGCAGACT
This sequence comes from Nannoperca obscura, assembly GCA_036024295.1. NCBI lineage: Eukaryota > Metazoa > Chordata > Actinopteri > Centrarchiformes > Percichthyidae > Nannoperca > Nannoperca obscura. The sequence goes on from JAVQJL010098956.1 coordinate 30,577, forward strand.
GCAGCCAAGACTCCACACATGACATCTTGTTGCAGCTTGTTGCTTGTTGTCATGTCAGACAGTGGATTACTGAAGTGAACTGTTTTGACAATGCAGATTTAATCTATTTTATGTTCTTTGAGTAAACAATCAAACCCGTGCAGATACATACTGATCTTGTATTTTTCATCTTAGTGTGTTTACAGCCTAATTTAGTTCTAATCAAACTAATTAGTTGCAATCGAACAAACATTTCAGCTCCATCTGGAGCTTGCTGTACATCTTCCTATGTGAGAGAGTTACAGTGTAACAAAGACAGACAGATGTCCTCTCTAAATGCATAATTTCATGAACTGCAGGATGTATAGAGGAGTTTTGATATAGCAGGAAACCCAAGGTGCAAATATGTCAGTGGTAGCATAGGGGTAAGGAACCTGGCAAACGTGGACAAAACGAAATGAGAATTTGACCTCTTCTGCAACAGCTACTTTTAAGCAAGGAACTTGTTACTTAATTAAATAATTTCCTGTTGTTGCAAATAAATGTTAAGGCCACAACAGTATGCTCCTAATAATATAATAATAATAAAAACTAATGCTAATGAAATCTACGCATAACACAGAATATGACTTAATATATAAATGGGAATGGGTGATTTGCACTATGTGTATTAACTTTTGACTATTAGTTAATTATCAATTCAACTGTTACATTTTATAGAGAAATAATAATTTCTGTTAATGCTGCAAAGGTCAAACACTAATTACAGGGATGCAGAAAAACAACTTTTTATTAAACACTATTAGTTGTGATTTTTTTGAATGCTTTCAACAAGAAGAGGGATGATGTGGGGTGAAGTAACGGCCCTGTACATCTGGTAAAGTCAGAAGTGTTTTTCTCACTGTCTACTGAAGCCTTTTTATGTGTAGACATCAATACTGGCTGAAGTCTCACTGGAATTGATTAGTGGTGCAAGTGGTTGGAAAGAGATCAGACTCACAGTGACCACTCACAGGCTATTGATCCCTCTATCTCCTTCCGTTTCCGTCTTTTCGTCTATTTTTAGATAAAAGATCTTTTCTTGTTTGGTGTGGTTTTCGATATTTACACCGGGATTTTCACAAGTCCACACTGTTACGCCCTGAGCTAACTGAAAAGTCAAGAACGTGTCAACCCTGAACCCTGAAATTAGTTTTGGGCAATTTTGTTTTTATTTAATGGAGTTCTGAAGAGAATCAGACAGGAAACATGAGAGTGAAAGGTTAATTTAAACTGAGGACAATATAATTACATGGTATGCATCTTAGATCACTAAGGCCACACAGCCATGAGCGATTTTCAAGACTGATTTGAATCCAGGTCACAGCCGCAGAAAGTGCACTGTCAGTGCCACTGCAGACAGTGTAGACGGGGCATAGAGTCACAGTGTCACTCTCTCACTGGGCTATTTATCGCCATGTTTCTTCCCATGGTTTGACTTTTAAATGGACACTGTCTGTCCCTGGTGGCCCAGTGTGAGAATGTAAACAAACATCAGAGCTGATGAGGATCTGACCCATGCACTGGGCTGATTTTCCAAAACAGCAGCCAGACAACCAGACCATGCCAGATTAGCCGCTTGGAATACAAGAGTGGGGTTCACAGGACAATGATATGGAAAGGTGGCTGCAGATGGTCACAGCGATGTCTTTACGAAACAAATTTACCAGAATTGTACATGTGTGAGTTCATTATTGTGCGAAAAATGATGTACAGTGATGTCATACAAACTCCAGATGGACGTCAAAACTTAAAGAAAAAGTTTCTTATATATTTTTCACATATCTCTGCTTTCAAAATAAGGCTACAGACGCAACTGGTTAACTTAGCTTAGCATTCAGACTGGAAACAGGCACCTCTAAAAACTCATTAATTAACACATTGTATCATGCTTGTTAACTCAGTCCCACAACTGAAGAGACGGACTATTTCATGGCTGGGACCAGTTGCCAGGTAACCGGCAGAGACTCCAGAGATTTACTGGTTCTAGAAAGCAATAAATTAATGAAAATAGAAATAGTCTGGCACCCTGTCATTTTTACACTTTTTTTGTTTTTTTGTAAAGATAGAATCAGCGAGATTTAACGTGTTAGGTAGGGAGCTTTAGAGGTTAGAGGTGCTAGCTGTTTCCCCTCGCTTCCAGTCTTTATGCTAAGCTAAACTGATCTTCTCCCGACTCCAACTTCATAATGACAGGACAGATATGAGTGGTATAGATCTACTCATCTAACTCTCTGCAAGAAAGCAAATAAGTGTATTTTCCAAAATGTTTAACTATTTCTCTTTTTTTCTTTTACATGTTGCATACAAACCCAGGTGCATTATGGTATTATTCCCTAATACAAAGCATTTCATCTGTGCTATATGTGATTTTAGATAAGCACATCTTTCAGTGTAATGGATAGAAGAAGAAATTATATGTAAGTTGTCATGCATATGCATATGCATGAACAGCAGAAGTCATCTGAAAAGTTTTTAGTGCATGATTTAATATGTTTTAAGTTTGTTTGTCACCATATTCAATGCTTCTAAATCGGACCACAGCTGCAGTTCGTCATGACGCACTAAACTACAAACTCTCTGCAGTCATCGTGCAATCCTGAATCCTACAGGGGGTCAGTGTTTCACATCCAGAAGATCACTCAGACACAGATGCCATTCTTTCTCTCTTTCCAAAAAGTCAGTCTGAATGAGAGCGTCAGCAGAAAGCTCAAATTGTAAACCTTAATGTGATATATGTGCTTTCGTGTGTGTGTGTGTATGTGCGTGGTGTAAAGAGTGTGTATTAAAATTCCCTCTTTCTGCCCCTCCCCACCACCACCCTGTTTGCTGGACTGGCGTCTCCCTCCAGTCTGTGGTATGGAGGGCAGAGAGGGGCCCTCTCTTGTGTAGCTGACTGGAATTACACTTATGGTCATTTAACATGACTACAAGCAAGAGGCAGAAATGGAGGTTTTCTATTTCATGCAGTCCTGTCTCATGGCTCAACCTCTTTCTTGACATGGCCTTCACGTTAAATGTCATGTCTGAGCATGAATTATTAGGTACTTTAAAAGGTTTTATCAATGAACAACACCTTGAACTAACTGCTCTGCGTCTGGTTTTCTGGTTTTTCAATGCCCTGAACTTAAAATGTAAAATAATTTAAACCAGGACTCTGTTGAAAAGATGCAAATATGTTTAGCAAAAACCTGCTGCAAGTACAAAAGATTTGAGAATGACATGTTTACATTATCTTGATGTGGCTGATGTGCATGTAAAATCAGGAATGTTCTCCCTGAAAATGTTTGAGAAGGGGAGACAATTCAACTGGAATGGGGAGACATAGAGAAGTAAATATACAGGATTTGAGCTTGTGTGTCTCATAATATGTCACAAAGACATTGAGGAAAGATACGGCCTGCAGGTCTTTTTCTTTGATAATAGGTCTTTTTCACAGAAGACATTTTGACATGTCACAGCAAGAAGATCACATGTGTACATAATGAATTTAATGATGGCTGAATCATCTCATTAGGAACCGACGATTTCCTAACAGGATCCCTTGTACTTTCATGATTCTGCATGTTTCTCATGTAACAGCACTGTTGCGATCAGTGGTGGAAAGTAACTAAGTACATTTACTCACATGCTATACTCAATTACAATATTGCTTTACTTTACTTGAGTATTCCACTTTTCTGTTACTTTATGGTTATAAAAGGTGGTTAAAGTCCACTACAAATATTGTAGTTTTACTACTTTTTGACAGCTATTGTTACTAGTTATTTTATTTCAAAAACATATGACTGATGTATACAATATAATAATTTTCTTCTGGATTAAACTATACAACAGTATATAAAGTATAATATGATATAATATGTATAATAATGTATAATATAACACTTGCAGCAGCCAATAAAGAGCATAACGGGCACCTTTGACATTTTGCTAATAATTCTGTAGTTTTAATTGAATATGATTTTGATACATTCGTCTTCCATCACTGCTCTAAATAGGCCCAGCCTTCTTGAATGAGCACATACATGTAAGTTTTCTTTGCATTAGAAAAGTCATGACAGAAGTCAGAAATATAACAAACTTTATTTTGGTATTGCAGGTGTGTTGAGACAATGTTATAACCCAAACACTATTTCTTAGTGATTTAATGGATCATTTCAAAATATATCTCACATCACATGTGGATACAACATGTAGGTTTATGTTGGCACACACACACACACACACACACACACACACACACACACACATACGCATACACACAGTAACAATAATGTATTGTGGTATTCAGGAATGTCATGGACAACAGGCCAGTTGGTATGCTTCAGCTCCAACACAGACTCTATTTCTGAAATGACAGACAACAACCTGTGGTTATTTTGCCCTCTGCAAAGTAAGTTGTCATGTCTGAAATAAATCATATTAGCAGGGTGAAATGATTTCAATGTTCATTTCTCATCTCTATTTTTCCTTTTCTGCTCTTACATAACATTTGGATTTGTTTCCAGCACAGTACAGGACATTATGCTGTGCTGTTGTTAATCTTTTCAAAGTAGAATAAACACTTGTGAATAGATTGTTTACAATATCTTAATTTGTCCGATGGCAAGAAAGGAACTTGGACATACTGATTGTTCTGCTACATGTGTATTATGCAAATTAACAGTTTAATTGAATTGGGCTGAAATTGTTGCAATCACTCTTGCAACACAGGACGAGGGTTTGTTCTACTTTCAGTGTGGAAGTGATGATGTGAAACAAAAGAACAGATAATGATGAAGTCAAACAAATCTCAGACTGAATTCCCACATTGTGCTCAGCTACTACCACGTGTGTAATGTTGTTTTCATTTCCTTTATTGAGCCAATGTGCTATAAAAGAGGCGGACCCCTGCAGACGAAGGCAATGAGAGAAACTGACCCCCCAAAAAAAGAGATCCGTCATTTTCATCTGCTTCCATACATCTGTTACAGGCTCTTGGGATGTTTGTCTGATGGTCAGTTTGTCAGCCGTGGTCGTGGCTGAAACTGAAATATCTATTATACTATAACTGAACTATTGTTGTCATGGTTCCCAGCGGATGAATCCTACTGACCGTGGTAATCTCCCGACCTTTCCTAAATCACCATCAGCAGGTTGACATTATTGGTTTTCAGTAAATGTCTCAACAACTATCAGATGGATTGCCATAAAATGTGGTGCAAATTAGATTTATTTCCCCTTCAGGATGAATTGTAATAATTTCAGTGACCTCTTAACGTTTTATATAGCACCAGTTCAAATGTACAATGTCCAAAACTTTGTTTATGAATAAATACTAATGGCTTTCACCGTCAGCCTCAGCTGTACTTTTTGTTAACTGCTAATTAGCAAATGTTAGCATGCTAACACGCTAAACTAAGACGGTAAACATGGTAAGCATTATACCTGCATGTTAGCAAGGTGACATTAGCATTCAGCTCATAGCCCTGCTGGGGCTAAGGATAGCCTCACAGAGATGCAGACTGTTCTTGTTTGACATTTGACTCGTCACATTCTTTGCACATATTTCATTGATTTATTCATATTTCAAGTTTTCTTAGCAATAGTGCCCAGGTTAGCTAACAACAATGTGTTAGAGGTTTTTCCGAATCTCATTTACTGTATTAAATGCCCACACAAACTAGCCAGAGGCAACGACAGGCTCTGACTAACAGCATCTTCATAAATGAATTAAAATCTTTGCTTTACTTGTCAGTGGGCGGAGGACATTAATTGATTCTGTTGTAGATGTGGGAAAAGGGTTCACATGCTCTTCATCACCAGCTTCACAATTTCTCTCCCCATTTTTCATCAAACCTCTCCCCTCCATTCCCAGCTAAGGCTTTCCATCACCAACTCTAGCTCATATCCAGTTACTGTCAGACTCAAGTTTTCCACTAGTCTCCTGGCGTTCCTGGACTTCAGAAGACGGATGGTATAGTCCATTCACTCTAGCCAATAGCAGATAGCACAACAGTCTCCTCAGTCTGTGCATCCCACAGTTTGGAAAAAGCATCAGGCTGGCAGCCGGCCTGGACAGAGAGAGGTCAAAGGTCAAGCGTCGTATAGGGACTGATGTGGCCAACCACATGCCTCAGCCCTGACCTTTAACCTGGAGCTGCATGAGGACAGTGCTGCACTGTTCAGCCGAGGAAAGATGCAGCCTTTTCAACACACACACTTAGTCTCATTATGAATCTTCAATGGAAACAGTGGCAAATGCAAACAACCACATTAAAGACAATACAGCAGGGTTCGTAAGGTTGCAGGGATTAGCATAGCAGCTATGATTTAACACGCATTAAAATAAAACATGCAGATGAACATGCACACACAGATGACCTCCTACTTCCTCCTTGGCATGCTCGGCCGACGCCCCGTCCCACTCCCATGAGCCTCCCTCTGGTCTAAATGGGATCCTGATGTTCTGCTAACCAAACCCCCACGCCCCCTCCCCACGTTCCCTTCAGCCAGAACCGAGGCTGTTAAACGCGGTTTCGCACTCCTCCCCTCATCCTCAGCTGCTGCAGAGCGAAGTTGACAAGAGGCAGCTGTTGCGGTGGCGAGATGGTGTGATTGATGTAGTAGGCAGCAACCAGAGAAGATGCATAGATAATTAGGCAGATACTCAGAAATATGGTGGGGGTCACTTTCAGAATGCACATCCACGTAATAAATATGTAAGCGATTGCCATTTTATCAGCACACAAGTCTGTGGTTGTGGCTTGTGGGATTTCTTCAAGCTAATTTGTAGCCTGAGTGCCGCAAAGGAACATGGACGAGAACACTGGAGCTGCAGCGGAGGACCTTAAGATGTTGAGAAGCTGCAGCACGTCTGCACACTAACTAGGGAGCCTGGCATGAGGACAGGAAGAGAGCTTCTTGGTCTGGAGAAGGGAGCCGGTTACGACAGCTGACATCATGCAACGCTCTAATAAAACTCTTCCTCCTGTTACTAACATTTCCCTGTGGAGACAAAACCCAAACTCACAAAGACACACAAAGATACAAAAGCACAGTTCGACAGGCCTGCTGATATTCAGCGCGCACAACTGTGCTGGCATATGTGGGCTCACCTTGTAAAAATGCATGCGGAATCAAGGGTTTTATTAACTGTGGCTTCGTAATAAGCTCACTTCTGCCTGCCAGATTCAGGCCTGGATAGTTAACTGCTGAACTGTGGTGTGTGTGATTGTGTGACCTCTTTGTCCTTGGCTCTGTGTGTGATGCTGTATTTCTGGCATCTGTTGTTTTCAGCAGAAGCTCAGATCCAGGTGCCTAGTCCATAAGGCAAGCTCTCATGTACACCATGTATGTGTGTGTGTGTGTGTGTGTGTGTGCGCGCGTGTGTAGTGTATTTGTGTTAGTGTGTGAGGTGCTGAGTGACACTCCCTGTTCCATTTTGTCAAGATGTGTCATCACCCTCATTGCTTTTTCTTTTTTATCCCTCCAGCCCTCTCTCCTCTGTCTCTTTTTCAGCACTGTGTTGCAGCTCTCAGCAGTTCAGGATGGCCTGCTCTTTGTTGAATTTCGGTCAATGTACTTTTCTCTGGGATACAGGTGCTGGGCTACTCTGTTTCTCAGACTGACCTCACAGGAGGCTTAATAACAGCTAGCTGCTCTCGTGAAACCAAGCTAAATCTAGCTTATTGGTTTCAATTAGCAGGGTAGACTATTCATTTTATTGGAAAACAACAGACTAACATTAAGACTCTCTCTTAATGTGAGAAAAGTCTTGTGAGGAAAAAAGAAAAAAAACTACAAAAACCAGCTTTTCTCACTTAGCCATATCCATATGGATAATCTTAGTTTTATTTGCCCAAATTTGTGAGATCTCAAAGATGTCTGCTGTCAGAGCAGTACAGTGGAGGTGAATGGAGTTTTGTTTGAATCCTAATGGACCACGGCAACATTTTCCGACGTACCCTGAACCTACTGAATTAGCTTATAGCCTACTTAGTATGCTAGCTGACTTAGCCAGCACTTTTTAGCGACCTTTCTTGATACTCAGAGCCGAAAGAACTTGATTTTCTGGAATGTATAACTTAGCATTGATATATTTCTGGACAAATATATCACTGTTTAAGTTTTTTAAATACCTTCTTTTCAGTGCTGTGGGCACCACACATTATTCGATTGCATTGTGGGAGAGGCATCAATCTCAAAGGCTGTGCATCTAAAAAAACAAATCTATCTCTGTGGATAAATACAACCAGTGGTAAATGACAAAATATGTTTTGTTGGTAATTTTGCTAAATTTAAGCTTTAAGACTTTAAACTTTATTGCTGTTTTTCACTGGGTGCAATACATGTGGTAACGTATCTGGGAAGTGATTCCGGGCATGGCAAACAAAATTAGATGCAGGGTAAAATTGCATTCTGCTCTTTGCTGCCATCAGGGACTCGTTATGTAAGTGGTTTAAAATGTTTAGGCAACTTCTTGTCGTCGCTCTATCTGGTCCTCTTCCTATAACGCTTTTTAATGTTTATTTTTACCTTCACACAAAAGTTCCCAGAGAGACACACACACACACACACACACA